>VOQZ01000392.1:0-28344 GCA_008079305.1 Phytophthora palmivora | reverse complement strand
GCCTAGGAATGACTGTACACCTTTCAGAGTAGACGGAAAGGGGAGATCTCGGATGCCCTTCACGATTTTCGGATAGCGCGAATACCTTCCGCTCCAATTTCATGTGACAGGTAAGTATAGTACGTTTTCCGAATTCACTCTTAGGTAAACTGACCGAAATATTCCAGTACCGCAAACGATAGAGTAAAGCATCCAAGTCTTCACACAGATCACCAAGTGCTAGCACCATGAGCTATATCGTCGATATAAGAGCTACGCCCCAACACGGGACCATCTGGGATGGCGCGGGAATATTGCGCCTGAAAACAGTCATCCGTTCCGTCAATGCCGTCTGATGGCGATCCACCTTGGACTCTTCTGGCCTTTGCGGTTCCAACTTTAAGTAGTCGAGAACATCTTGATCCACAAGCACCTCTTCTTCAGGTGGCAATCTCACGAATCCCCACAGGCAATTGTTGATCATGTGCTGATAGACCAACGGAGCATTCTTCAGCCCGAAAGGCATTCGGACCCATTGAAAATGTCCGAATGGACACACAAACGCAGAAATCAGCTTAGCGCGTTCAGTCATTCGAACTGCCAAAAAGCCACTTGCCATATCCAGGCTCATAAACCACATCGCGCCCTCAAAACCGTCAACAGGTCGTCGATCAGGGGAGGGGGTAGTTAGAAAGCCGAATGAAACTATTCACCACTCGATAGTCAATGCACATTCGAATGTCAATCCCGTTTTTCTTCAGGACGATCACGATCGGAGAAGCCCAAGGGGACTCCGAGTGTTCAATCAACTTGGTCTCCAGGAGCTTCTTGAGTAGCTCATACACCTTGATGGCAACTTGAGGTGCAAACCGTCTAGGACGCTGAGCCACAGGCTTCGCATCCCCGACATCCAAGTCGCAAACCCACACTCGAGCTGGAGCAGGAGCCGCGTTACCATCCCCTAGGAAGATGCTGCGATGACGTTCAAGATCTCCTTGAGTTGACGCTCCTGAACTTCAGTAGTTACTCCAGGTTCACCAACATCAGCCTTCGAGATATCGCATCTTGGACTTTGAGATCTTGCCAACTGGGTAACATCGCCAACTGATCCTTCAACTGCGACATCATATCACTTCCTTCGTGGATATAAACTGCGGGCTCCTGTTCGAGCTCTTCAGCGTTCACTCGCATACACCGGATGTAATCCTCTTCCAGTCGCTCCAAAGGAGTACTCGAATGATCCATTGTAGATAGCACCGGCTTCTCGCCCTTTTGCGACACACACTCAGGTTCACTTCCATCTGCACATTCGAAATTACGGTCATTGGCCGCTTATGCAGTCGGACTACTCGAACTTCATCGTTCTTGGTCCGAGGTCTCATCACATCTTCACAGGCAATGATAGGGACGCTCGGGACCGAAGGCGGAGCAGTGTCCCGAAGGGCCTGCTCATAACGTTCCTTTCGCATCCTAGCTTGCGTAGACAGAGTACTCTCGTAAATGAGGTTGCCATTCCTGATACTTCGGACTCCAGGTCGCACAAAACGCCCTGCTCTTGGAAAACACCATACTCCACTATTCGAGCAACGGGTGTAGACGAATCTATCCAGAGATCCTTGTCGGAAATATTCACCACTTTACGGCTACTGCCCACGACTTAGCGCCATACAGAACTTGAGTTACCCACTGATCACCCCTGCTAGCCCACACCACATCTCGGAGTGGCTGACATTCACCATACCGGATCTTCACATTACGTGTTCTCCAGGGCGTAGATGCACGTCCTGCAACGGGGTTATCGGGATGTTCCGCTCACGGTGTTTCCGGAACATGTAACCGTACATCAAAACGGACTCCTCATCGGGGAGTGCCACGTTCCTTCGCGGATGCATAACCGTACTCCAGCACTATACATGAAATCCATTCCAAAAGCACATCGACTCCTTCTCCGATGTTGGTTACCCAAACATCCAGGATGTAGACGACACGTCTTCCCAAAGTGACCTTGATCTGCGTACTTGCAGTGATGTAAGTCGGGACGCCTCCTAGGCCGGACACCTTGATTCGCTTCTGCGAGTTTAACTTGAGCTTGAGTCTACGCGCAAGATCCAAACTGATCATACTCACAGTCGCTCCGGTATCCAACAGTATTTGCGTCCTGAAATCGTTCACCGCACCGTGAACCGTAGCAACCTGCTGCTTGTCCTCCTTTTCATCATGATGTGCCCACCATCCGTATCGTTCCTCGAAGTTCAGCTTGAATTGAGCTGGTCCTTCAGGTTCGGCGGGAGTGGAGGCCTCGAATACCAAGTACGAGTACACTCCAAAGGCACAGGTTCATGGTCAATCAGGGAGGTCATACATTGTAGATTATCTTGGTTCTGGTTCCGCAATTCGGGGCCAACATAAGCTAACACACACAATTCTGAGGGTCTTCTCAGCCCGACGCGTACCGAATCCCCATTCGGCGGGCTTAGTAGTTTAACTGCGGTCCCTCAGAATCGCCCTTGCCATTCAGGATATCCTCCCGAATGTGGCTTGGAAGGTCAGCTAGGCCTCCTTGCTGCAGCAATTTCTTGATCTCTTGGAAAGCTCTCCAGTCTTCGCATCTTCCATCGTGAATTTGGTCACATTTCAGGCATGCTTTCGTCTCACACCTTTGCGTCGGATGTCCATGCCTCTGACAACGGTCACAAACCATAACAGCCCAGCAATTCTCCGGTCGATGTCCCCACTTCTTACAATTCTCACAAAACTCCATGCGGTCTGGGTTGTTCGGCCGAAAAACTGGCTGCTGAGGTTGCCTTGGTGGTGGTGGTCTTGGTCCAGCTGCTGGATCTCTGGGCTTCCACCCCACACTGTTCATCACACGATAGACCTCGTGAATAAGGTCTTCCCGGGTTAACAATCTGGCATCCGGGTTGCCATCTCGCAGGACGTCCTGAACGCACGTACTCAGCGCAGCTAAGTCTGCCCTTTCGTCGTCTTCGAACGTCACTTGAGTGTCGGAGCCTTGGGTTTCGTCGTCCTGAGCTACGTAGGCCCGATTCGGGCGGTTCATCCTTGGCCCATTCCGAGCAACGTTGTCTGCTCTGAAGTCACGGGGCTGTGCCCCGGCCAGAATGCACTCCACTCGGGTTCACTTCCTCTTGCTGCTTCAGAACATACTCCAGGTCAGAGACCTTTCTGAAACGCTGACTCTGCAGAGTTGTCTTGAGCGTCACATCCGTGAGGTTCTTGATGAATCGCTTGATATGTTGCTCACGTCGGCGCTCAGACTTCCGGAAACGCACGTCCGCGCGTTCAGCCGCCAAATTCAGGCGATACAGGAAAGCCAATGCGGTCTCGTCCTTGAACTGCTTCATTGTGTAGTACTTCTCAGACTCTGACACTCTTGACTTGCAGTATTCACGCTTGAACTCCTTGGACAATCGACTCCATTCCGAACGCACATGCTTTGATAGTTGTCCGTACCAATTTCGGACTGCGGGCGACATCTTTGTCTTGAGCTCGTAGACCTTCATCTGATCCGTCCAGCCTCCTTGCACAGTCACGTTTAGGACTCGCTCCCACCAGCGACGGCGCGCAGACAACGACAGCTTCTCATCGAAGTCTTCTAGCGTATTAGTAAACGTCCTCAGCGTCACTACCGAGCCTCCTTGAGTCATCGCAGCGGTCGTCGTGTACGCAGGCATCTCGTCTGACGAGCTAGAGTCGCTTGAGCTGTAGCCTTCGTCGCTTGACTCTCCGCCAGAACAACCCCTGAAGGATCTCCATCTTGACGTGAATGCTTCCTGTTTGAGTCCTTCTTGGCGGGCTTCTTGGCGTCCGTCTTCTCTGGGGCAACAGGCTTAGTCTCTCGCACCTGAGACTTCGGTCGGGATGCACTCGACGACTTTACCCCGGGCGTCTGCTCAGACTTGACTGCTTCGTCTTCCTTTGCATACTTTATTCCAGTCAGACTCTGAAGAGTCAACTGGAGCTGTTCTGCGGGTAGGTCGCTGTCGCACTTGATGTCCCGTCTTTCACTTGCGTGTCCCTTGATTGCGTTACCCGGGAGTGGGTACATAGTCACACGCGTAGGTTCAGACTTGACTTGGGTTGCTGAATCAGATCCGTATGTTGCACGAGTGTCTTTGGCTTGAGGATGTGTTGCGGGAGTGTTGCGCGAGCGCATTCCTTGCACGTTCTGCAGATCTCGGATAGTCTCCTGATCCCTGTTGCGCGCCTCCTCCAGAGAGTGAATCTTCTGCTGGAAGGCTTCCAATTGTGCACTCAGGGTCTTCTGCACGTCGGCCACCCAAGCAACCTTCTCCGCTTCGGCCTTCGCTTCACGTTGCTGTCAGCGCTCTTCGAACTCGACTCGCGCGGATTCCAACGCAGCGTGTGCGCCTTCAGCGCGCGCTGCATCAACCGTTCGTGGTGACGCAGGCGTCCGGGCAGCCGGAACAGAAGTAGGCGGCCTCGGTGGCAGGTTGCTTTGGCTTGGACGGTTGGGAACACTCTGCGAACTCCGTCCTTCCGGTGGACTTCCACGCACAGCTAGTGCCTGGATCGCATGGAAGGCTTGCTGGACCTGTTGCCCTAGGTGAGCCTGATTAGACTCCATTCGCGACAGCAAGTCTTGCGTCGTGCGCATCGTATTTAACGCAACTTGGGAAGCTCCAGACATGCGAGATCGACTCGTCCTTCCTGAGCGACTCGTCCGTTCCGACTTGATCGACCGACTTGGTGACCTCCTCGACTTCGACGAGCGCTTAGATGATCGAGTGGATCGCTTGGAACTCCGTCGCTTCCGACTCTCTGCGCTCGAGTCTGAATCGCTTGACGACTCACTGGGACTCGGCTTCCGGGAGCGCGTGTGACTTCGGGATATCCTCGACCGATGATCACTCCGAGCGCTAGTGCGACCCGACTCCGACATAACGACATCGTCATGGCCCACTATCGCTGGTGACCTCGGGAGGACAGCCTCCGTTACTTGGCCACTCACGTTCCCGTCGACTTGCGCAGTGCTGCCTTGAGCAGCGAAAACCATTCCGGGTGGGGCAACGAAAGAGTACGGCATGTGAGCCGACGTTGCTCCTCCCATAGACCAGAGTGATGAGGAAGACGACATCTTCCCGGACGACTGCGACTCAACGGGTCCGCTGAGGTTGGACTCTTCGGATCCAGAGGCGGTCGGTCCAAACAACGTTGATCCGTATCCAGAACTCGGCATCGGCGATGCGCTTCGAGTTCCAGACGCTTCACTCGGGATCGCAGTGCTTCGGCTGTCCTGGGCAGACGTCCCGTACGACATGAGAGAACTCATCGACGGAATCGAGGCTGGACGTGGCGGCAGGTGTTGGGGCCGCTTCAGCTCGGGCTCACCAGCGACGAACTCGCAGGACTGCGAGTCACTCGGACTCCCGCCTTCTTCAGCCGCTCGACGCACTCGCTTCCAAGTAGTCCAGCTTCATAACTCGACATCAATGAATCACCTTCTGCGTCTTCCGGCTTCATGTCTTCCACAGTGTCAGTCAAAGCTCGTACATCCAGAGGTGACAGCATTCGCGACGGCACACCCGAGGTGACTTCGCGCCATTCCAGGAGCTCCATCGTTAGCAGATGCTGAAGGTCTTCAGCTACCGCTCGGACTAAACTCCGGTCTACTTGAGACGCATGAGCTCGAAACCACTCCGGGATCAGATTGCGAAACCTGAATCCGACGTCAAAGAACATCGTCTGGAGCACCGCAACGCACTCCCTCGGGGACAAGTCCTTCAGGTACACCTCAACCGAAGTGAAATCGACGACAGCATTTGGTGTCAGTCTCACGAGTCTCCATTCGGAAATCCACGCTTCCGACCGGCTGGCCATCGACATTCGGGTTGCGACGTACTCGGACGTCCTCACTACTGCCGCATACCACGACTTGAAGTCTGGATTCGGGTGCGGCCACGTGTACTCGATCGTAGGAGACATCACGAATTCCAGAGTAACTTGCTCCCAACGACGAACTTGGTCGGCCACATACGTCTTCCCCTGGTCCACGCTGAAGGGCGCTTCGCGTTCCACTGGATCTTCGTTCACAGTCAAGTCGATCTCCATTCGGGATCTACTTGGCGACTGGGCTTCGGGTGTACTTGTGAAGCTTGGCTTCAACGCTTGCAGGTCAGACGGTAGCGACGTCTCCGGTTTCGGGTGCGAGATCTCTTGCGAGTCCTCAAGCACCACTTCTTCCTTGACCGTCGACAACGGGCCTTCCAACTTGATCGTGGGTGTCTCCTCCGGAATCATCTTCTCTTCCGTGTCGTCATCCACGCTGATCACATCTTCATCCGGCTGGGTCTTCACCAAAACCTCCTCAGCCGGGCACTCAACCACGGCGGCGCCTCCCACAGACGCCTGAACGGGTGCATCCGGGACGGACACACCCACAACCTCCACGCTCGAATCCGAGCTGGAGTCTCCGCCAGAGCCATCCGGCGCGCTCTCCTTCTGGCCATCTTCGGTGACTTCATCCAGGGAAACATGGTGCGCCCCCTGAATTGTGTCCTCCGAATCCGGCTGCTCTTGAGCGTCCATCGGCTCCGCTGCCTTCTTCTCCTCGCGAGCTGCTCGACGCTTCGCAGCGCCCCGAGCGCGAGCCTCCTTCTCGACGATGTCGAGAGGCTTCTGCGCTTCGGGTTGCATCCCACGAGTTCGACGCGACTGTCTTGGCGCTCCTCCGCGCCCTCGACCGCGTCCACCTTCTTCGCGTGTGCTCTCAACTTCACTCATAACCCCAAGATTAGTAAGGTTAGTAGCTCTCAGCACCCTCTAGATCTAACTTAATACAAAATATCGGTGAAATCCCTGGTTCGAATCCGGGCACGCGCACCAGTTGTGGCGAAGTGGGTGAACACTTGACCGCCCAAAGTATAGCGCGCCCGAAGAGTGGGGGGTGGTCCTTATAAAAGAACCGACTTTTCGGGTAGTACAGGTCCTGGATCAAGTACTAGACTCGATCCAGGTTGGCGTGTGACCTTGTGCAATCCCTATAGGGTCGATTAATTCGGCGGACCGGGTTTCACCGGGTATTTCGTATTCCTAAGATAGACACACAGAAAATGTAAGAACTTCCAGGTTATACGTATCCTGGGGGTCCTGAATGTGGGTTGAGAGATCACGAGTAAAGACCTTCTTCCCAAAAGATAACCTAAAATAATACAGAGTTTGAATATGCAATATGCAGCCTGTCAGTTAGTTAGCACGCCCGAATACAGGTAAATTTCGGGATGCCCTACGCGCACCACCCTCGAAATGCTCGAGGGAAACAATAGAATGTCTTTCCTAAACACACAGTAATCAACAGTCAAATCCTAGGGGTGATCACTACCAAACCTCCTAAGATCGCAGGGAAATGAATATGAAATGCAAGGGGCACTCGGAGTGTCCACTAGCAACTTAGCAAATAAAATAACTGGATCACTCCGAGTGTTCAAGCCCACTGGTCCCCAAGTTAATTTGACTTGAACGTGTTGAGAGTTATTACGCGGTTAGCGCAGCCTTGGTCGTCCTCACTCTGGGGCCCTCCTAATGTGAGCGGTCCTCCAGGTAGTCCTTCCTCGACGAGATGTATAGGGTAACACGGCGGCCTCCCTTGGTCGCTTGTGTTCCGAGGGACGCTTGTACTTTACAACGCAAGTCAAACTCGAAAACACTTGTGCTTCACGACACAAATCAAACTCTGTTTAAAATTATCTTCTACCTCTTTGGCATTCTTAATTCTTCTTCAATCTTGGTAGTCTTGGTACTTCTTTGGCGGTCTTCCTTTACTTCGTGAGGTCACACTCGGGTAGACTTGGTCTCATTATACTTGGAATGTCACGTCGAACTTGGATCTGCATACACTCATCAAAGATGTCTCGGCTCTTCTTAGATAGGCAGCACTGGTCTTGTTCTTGTACGGTGTAATCATCCGATTGCGATACTCTTGGGTCGTACTGTCTTGACTCTGCTTGAATGTCAGTAAACTGACTTCCGGACTGAACTTATCTTCAGCAGCTTGGGCTTCGATCTTATTCTTCGACAGTCGCTTGGCCATTCAGGATGTATTGTCATTCGGAATGTACATTCGGGATACACGGCATATCTTCGGATGGAGACTTCATATCCGGTAGGCGATCGAACTTTCAGGATGAGGGAGACAGTCTTGGGGTTTACATGTATAGGTAGGGTCGTAATTGTGGAAACCTTGGAGTTTCAGGGTGTTCTTGGGTGATGTTCGGTTCCGTCAAGGTAGGCTGCACCTCGGGATACATTCTCCGAGGGCACTTGCTTCCTTCTCGTGGATACCTGCCGTCAAGGAGTCGGCGGTCGGACTGAGCGTCGGTATTGCATCCTGAATGTGGTACCCATTCAGGGCGTACGCTTCCAACCTGTGAGCCTCTCCGTAACCGAACATCTGCATCCCCAAAGTCCAAACCATCAAGTCGCCCAGGCGTCCCATTCAATACCCATCTCGAAAACCATCATCTCTTGTCCGAATCAGTGTGCGGGTTGTCCCGGCTGGGCAGCTGCGGGTGTGCCTAGAAAATTCAGAGGCACATCGTCACAGACACGCATGTCATTCTCGATGTCCGATACGATGCGGAGAAAGCTGGTATGACTAACCCTCGTCATTCGGCGGAATTGCTTAGGTGAGAGAGACTGGAAACCACTTTCACGGAATTCGATACTCATAGGGAGTCGTGCATGCCCCTCCAAGTATCGACGAGGTTCCACCAAGACGAGTAGAGCTGTAAGCTCCTCAGTAGACGGAAGTTCCTCGGGTCAATCAGTTGCTGTACCATGTCGTCACAGCCTAGGGCATGTAGCTCTTCCTCGTCGTCCTCTTCAAGAGTTGCACCCGCCAAAATGTCAATGATCTCGCCGAGTAAGCGGTGGCGCTCACTCACGCGTGGCATGCTGCCGTCTGTGCAAGGGGATTTTATGATCTTTGCAAAAGAAGGGCGCGCCGCTTGAGTACCCCCTTTGCGATGCCAACAGCGACTCCTGGTTTCACGTTCTCGAAACTGCTGAAAATCAGTACGCGCGACCACTGGTTTTGATTGGCGTTTTGGCAAGGTTTGAGTCCCCCTAATGCAGCTAAAGAATAAACTTCATTCAAATACTCCTCTACACCCGCTGTTACATACTGTCAAGTCTCCGTCACTAACCCTAGCAAGCTATCGTTGAACACAGTGCGCCTGGTTTCCATTCCACACCAGTACAGCTCACGCATATATTTACGCTCTTATCATTGTGGCCAAGGCACACTTAAGCACGCGGATAATCACTGCTACATATGCGGACCGAGCAACCAGGTTCATCCGCCACAGCCAATAGGGCACAAGTACCATAGGTTTTATCAACTGTGTTATTAACGGCGTCTTCTAAGACGAAGCTCAAGGTCGCTGCTACCAGCTTGATCATGCCCTTCTTCATCACTAGGCTTCCTCGCGGAGACTTGCGCTTGTTCCTCTGCGGTATTTTCTCGAAGGTCATGCCCGGTGTGTAGTGACCGTCTACGTCGTAAGCGTCAGAGCGCCCAAGGGCCAACGAAGTGCAAGACAGCATAGCGTCTATCAGCGTCGACGGAGCTCCAACTCTGGTGAGTGCTGATGACGGACGACGCAGCGCGGCATCACTCCAATCAGTCCCCGACATAACCTGCCCGTGCAACTCGATTGATGATCGCCGATACGTGGGTGACACGGACTGGGTAGGTAGCGGCTCACGCGCTCGACGTCACTCGCGGTCCGGTTTAGTTCTTCTTTGCATGTTGTTTACCGTCTTCGTAAGGCAGATAGTAGGTCTACACAAGGGCAGCTTAGCTGATTCATTCTCAATTCATTCTGCAATTTTCAGTCTTCTGTACAAGCGAACACTACAATTGGTAGCACTTGTTCCGCGGGGGGAGGAGCGTTCTTGCCTTCGATTCAGCATTGTCATGTGACTCGTGTCACTACTCGTCTTTATTTTTGGGGACTTCCGGGAAGTCATTTCGTGCTGGGTACCAGAACATCAACTGGACTCGATTCCGACCAATCAGAGAACTTCAAGTTCAACTTCGCCGTAAATTATGGCTGACGCTAATATGGAGCACCATGTTGCAGGTATATAGCAAGACCGGTTCATGCAAGCAATTGAGCGAATTGCGGCAGGTTTGAGTCAGCAGAATGCTCAAATCTACCAAGAATTTCAGTCCTACCTACAGGGATATCAGCAGCAACTGCAGCAGCAGATGCAGGCACAACAAGCCCAGCAGGCACAACGTGAGCACAAAATCGAGGGTGTGAGCATGCCAACGTACCATGGCCGCCCACACGAATCGGTGGATGAGTTTATCTTCTGGGCTAAACTATTCATGCAAGGAAAGTGCATTGACTTTACGAACCCCCAGAACGGGCCTCGAGTCGTGGCTATGCTCGCTGCCAACTTCCGTGACGGTGCAGCCTCATGGTATCATGCTACGGTTATGGTGGAGCAAGTTGCTTATCATACTCTCGACGCATTACATGTTGCATTGACAGCGGAATTTGTGCCACCTGACCAGCAATTCCGGCTCCGTGTAGAACTACGCCAGTGCAAGCAGCGCAGTTCTGTAGAAGCCTATGTGAAAGACTTTCGCCGCATCATGGCACAAATCCACGGGATGCACGCGTTGGACCAGGTGGACCATTTTTGTGAAGGTCTGAAGTCAGAGACGAAGAAGGAGGTCATGTACCTGCGCTGCTCCACACTAGCGGAAGCCATAGCCGCAGCACAGGCGTATGAACGCACGCATTTTGGAAGTGACCGTAGTCGTCATCCAACTAACCTGCTGTCGAGTCGTGGCACTGTGGCACCGCGTACTCCTGACGGTTCAACTCCGATAGATATCTCGGCGATGGACAGCCGCCAGATTGACAAGAATATGTGTCGTGAGCGCAATCTGTGTTTTTATTGCAAACAGAACGGACACAGAATTGCAAGTTGTCCACGTCGTAATGGACAAGCCAAGGGCAGTGGACAGGGAAATGGTGTGGCTCGGCGGACGTAAGTGGAGTGTCTGTCGAGCCTGCAACTCAAAAATTTCCTTTATCTACTGAGCCCTCATCAATCGAAATTATGGAACTCTCAACGGTCTCGACGGGTCCCAGTATCCCGTTCATAAAGACTGTCTACATTGCGGACAAGCCGTTCCGAATGTTGATTGATTCTGGTGCCTCACATTGCATACTCAAAGACGGTTCCATGAACACATCGCAGATGCCAGTTATTCAAGTGTCCGCCCGAGGATTTGATGGTGGTGCACAGCAGCGGCTTGTACCCACGTGTGAACTGACTGTCAAATGTGATTCGGTGGTATCCTGCGTGCCGTTTATATTTTGGCCAATGACATACGAATATGACGGTATTTTGGGTCGACCCTGGCTGGAACAGTGCAATCCAGTGATTGACTGGACCAATCACACGATAGCATTCCCGAGCACTGGCAGTGTCACAGACGCCCCATTGGTACACTCCGAGAAGTTGACTGTGAGTGAAGTCACTCTAGAAAAACTTCGTCGCCGGCTAGAAACCGACAAGTATGTGGAGGTGTATAAGGTGGAAGCGCGACATACCGAGGACACTAAACCAGTTGCTACAGCAGTACGCCTTCTCCTGGGAGAGTTCCAGGACGTTCTTCCTGAAACGTTGCCCGATCAGCTCCCTCCCGAACGCGAGGTTGAACATGAAAATATCCTACGCCCTGATGCGGTCCCAGCGGCACGAACACTCTTCCGGCACTCTCCCGTCGAGAGAGCCGCACTCAGTGCGTATGTCAGCGAGCTGTTGCGCAAAGGATGGATTGAACAGTCTAATTCGCCATGGGCTTCAAGTATTTTCGCCGTCCCTAAAAAGGATCCGGTGACAGGATCTACCGTGCGAAAGATGGACTGGAATCGCAGTGGGGATATTTCGCATCCAGGCCGGTGGGTAATCGACTATCGGTACCTAAATACATAATCTACGGTACCACGGGTGCCTCTGCAGAGAATTGACGATCTATTGGACACGCTGCAAGGAGCTCGCATTTTCAGCTCAATCGATTTGACGTCTGGTTACCATCAGATGAGACTCAAGAAAGATTCCCGTCCACCAACGGCAGTTCAGGCGGACGGTGAGCTATTCCAGTGGGTCGTTGCTCCAATGGGTTTAGCAGGGATGCCGGGTTCATGGACGCGCCTAATGCGCTACATTTTTGGCAACCCACACTTATCGCGCTTCTGCGTGGTTTATTTGGACGATATTTGTGTGTTGTCGCCGTCGATCGATGCGCATGTGGAACATCTACGCGCGGTGTTGTCCGCTTTGCGCTCTGCTGGGCTGTACGCTAACCCTCGGAAGTGCACTTGGGCCCAGGGAGCAATCACGGTTTTGGGCCATCGGATTTCTAACGCGACCATCACTCTCGACCCTGCAAAGACATTGGCAATGAAGAAAATTGCGCCCCCGACCAATATCCGTGAATTACAACGCTTTCTGGGACTCTGTGGTTACTATCGTCGTTTTCTACCGGCATGCGCCGATCTTGTGCAGCCCCTATCGGACTTACTCAAGTCATCGAGTACTTGGACTTGGGGACAGTCGCAGACAATAGCGTTCGATCAGGTGAAAGACATGATACAGCATTCACCCGTACTCAAACTTCCTGACTTTACGCGGCAGTTTTTTGTGACGACGGATGCATCCGATATTGCAGTAGGTGGAGTATTAAGTCAGGTGTACCCCTCCGGAGAACACCCCGTTGCGTACCTAAGCCGAAAGCTCAGCGACACGGAGCAACGCTGGCCGGCGCATGAGAAGGAGCTTTTCGCCATCAAGTTCTGTCTTGAGAAGTGGCGTCCATATTTGCTTGGGGTGAAGTTTACATTCTACACCGATAACATCGCGTGCAAGTGGTTTTTCACGAAAAATCAGCCATCCCCAAAGCTGCTCCGCTGCTTTGACACATTTAGCCAGTATACATTTGACATTTTCCATCGAGCGGGACGGACTAACGTGGTGGCAGACGCCCTATCGCGCCCGGTGGTGGTTAGCTCGTTGGCGGTCGCGAGCCTGGATCCGATCTTCGCAACACGTGTCAAAGAACTGTATTCAACGGACTCAGTGTGCATTAACATTCTTCAGCAACTGCAGTCAGTGACTAGCCAATCAAATCAGTACATTCTGGAAGACGGGTTAATTGTGGTTAAAGACGGCCAGCGTAAACGTTTCGTCTTGCCTCGTGATGATCGACTGCTACTGGATGTGCTGATTCAGTACCATGATGAAGCCACTATAGCGCACCCTGGGGTAGTTCGTACCTACTTAGCAGTTCGACAGGATATTGTGTGGTCGGGACTGCGATCTACTGTGGAGGACTATGTTCGCATATGTGAGACCTGCATGAAGAACAAGACAGGTGAGCGGAAAAAGGGACTACTACATCCACTCCCTATTCTTGAAGCTCCGTGGGTCGACATTGCAATGGACTTTGTGACAGGCCTCCCAGTTTCCGGTGGATATGACGCTGTTTGCGTTGTGGTATGCAGATTAAGCAAACGAGCTCGCTATTTACCTACTCGGAAGACAGTAACTGCTGAGGAAGTAGCTCGGAGCTTTTTTGACAATGTTATTCACGGTGTTCCTCGCTCAATCGTGTCGGACAGGGACCCTAAGTTCCTGAGCAAGTTCTGGCAAGCGCTGATGGCTACACTTCATGCCGAGCTCCGCATGACGGTTTCCCACCGGGCCCAAGCCGACGGACAAAGTGGACGGCAGATTCGAACGCTGGAAGACGTTCTTCGCTGCACAGTTTCGCATTATGGTGATGACTGGAGTGAATGGCTGATGAGCATCGAATATGCTCATGCATCATTGATTAATACTTCCACGGGTAAGACACCAATGGAAGTTGACACAGGACGCAAGCCAGTACCGCGCCTGCGGGCAACTTCGGACGTTTGTATTTTCCTTGAAGATCGTCAAGCTGCCATTGAATATGCAAAGGATCAATTGGCTAAAGCTCAAGAGGGACAAAAGCGGTTTTACGATCGGAATCGCACGAACACAACTTTCAACATCACTGATTTTGTGTACGTCCGCGCCAATTTACTTAACAAAGATTTCGGAACCCCTGACTATGACATCACGAAGGGCCCGACCAAGAACAAGTTTTTGCCTCGATGGGTCGGACCTTTTCCGATAGCTAAACGCATTGGTACCAACTCGTACAAGTTGGTGCTACCACAAACTCTTCGATCGCACGATGTCTTCAACGTTGACCAGTTAAAACTTTCGCTGGGCTGCCCACCAGAATTCTTCGGGCGACCTGTACGACGTACGGCACCAGTACTTTTCGACGACCAGGGCCACCGCATTTATGTGATCGCTGCACTTCTCAAGAAGCGTCGTCACAGAGGACACATCCAGTACTTGGTCAAGTGGGCTGACCTGCCAGACTCGGAAAATTCTTGGGAGAATGTACGCAATATCTCCAAGGTTTCACAATGGTTGGCTCTGCTAAACGCTTTCCACCGTCGTCTACGTCCACCAACTTCAGCTTAAGGCGTGGGGAATGTAGTGACCGTCTACGTCGTAAGCGTCAGAGCGCCCAAGGGCCAACGAAGTGCAAGACAGCATAGCGTCTATCAGCGTCGATGGAGCTCCAATTCTGGTGAGTGCTGATGACGGACGACGCAGCGCGGCATCACTCCAATCAGTCCCCGACATAACCTGCCCGTGCAACTCGATTGATGATCACCGATACGTGGGTGACACGGACTGGGTAGGTAGCGGCTCACGCGCTCGACGTCACTCGCGGTCCGGTTTAGTTCTTCTTTGCATGTTGTTTACCGTCTTCGTAAGGCAGATAGTAGGTCTACACAAGGGCAGCTTAGCCGATTCATTCTCAATTCATTCTGCAATTTTCAGTCTTCTGTACAAGCGAACACTACACGGTGCGCCGTGGTCATACTGCACGCCACCACTTGGAGTGTCGGCGTAGAACATCGCTCCATCGACCTGATGGAACGCATACATGTTATCCTCACTTGCATAGCCTTTTTTGCTCTTGTCATCCCACACAGTAATTTGAGCAATGTACTGTTTAGGCGTGAGCTCCGTTCGCTGGTTGGCGTCAGTGACGATGGCTTGCATCCCGTTGTCCCCGTTGAGGTGCCCAGGCGGAAATTAGCTCATCTTGAGACTGATGCTGACGTCAGGGGCTGGGTCCGCGGCAGTGATGAACGTGCATACCTTCGAGAAGATTTTCATGGTCTCCTCCTCCTTTTGCTTGAGCACATCTGGCGAATGACATCGAGTACGTCGATTGTAGACTTAGAAGAGCACTCTGGAAAGCTGGGGTGAAGAGGGGACTGCCAGTTACGGGTATAGCAAGTTTCCAAGGGAGCAAATTGCACAATGGACTCACAAGGGCCTAGCCACGACCGCGCCGTTAAGCAGGTCCCACACAAATCTTCCCTGCGAAACCCATACATGCAAGGCCGATGTTGATGATTGTCGACTTCACATCTTAATATTTTGTGTAAGCTGTCTACCAGCGATAACTTTTCTAATCGGTTCACTTGTTACACTGCAATATCCATCGGCTGGTATATATTTGTGATACCAGGTGGAACGAACTCCACTTGGATACAGACTTTATCATGCAGTTCCACGCGAATGGAATCCTATCTAGGATAAAAAGGGATATGAAGAATGCTTTATTAATTTTACCTCGATGTCACTGGATGGGGGAGTAGAGAGGCGAACTGATAATGAAAACCTATCGATTGAGGTGTCTTTGCCTCAAACTGGGGTCAGTAGCTGAGCTGTGGGGAATTCATAAATGCAATGATCACTTGCAATTAATTTTATAATTGTAATTATTTGTTGTGACGGAATACACGGACAAAATTGCGTACATGTATAAGTGGTTCTTCACTAAGTTCCTAAATTGCTTCGGTGGATGGGTACTTTTTGCCAATATCAGTTCCTCGTTCTTCATCTCGCCGGTCGCATAAACGTCGTGGTCGATGCTCTTTCTCGCCCTGTCTCGATCAACTTGCTTCTCGTTGCTGGACCAGACCCAGTAGCCACCACACGAAGCGTCAATCATATCCGTCACACGCGGTGTTAGACGACGACGTCATCGTCGCTGCCGAACTCCGACTAGGAGTTCATGTTTGACTGGTCGTAGATTTCATGTTCTGATTCCATTTTGTTGCGAAAAGCACAAAGTTATCATCCCCAGACAACGAAACTAAAGACACTACAAATTCTCATTTTTTTCGTTTCGTTCCGGTCTGCATAATTGCCCTATTAGCTACCTTCAGACTTTGCATCGCTGTTGAAGTGTCGAATCCCAGAGAAACTCTGGATATCGTAGCTGTACACACAGCACCAACAGAAACAAACGGAGTCTGCTCACCATGACCTTTATACAGCACTGATTCTTTTTCCTCCTGCGAAATCTTCTCTACCGGTAGTTTATCTTGACTTTTGTATGCCACCGAGCCCTAATTGCACAAATAATTTGGTATCGATTATCCGTAAGAGGAAAAAAACATTCGATAGCGCTTATCAATGTGTAGTGCTCACCTTGAGGGGTTCCCATGCCTGGCACTCGTATCCTACCATCTAAGCGTAAGTTTTACCTCAGGGTTGAGCTGCGATCCTAAAACGCTGTCCAATGATGAAATCTAGAAGAACGCGCAAAGTGACGGGTACATTTGGATAGTTATTTACTAGTGTTTGCATCTGATTCCTGCTCGAAAGGCAGGTTCCTCTAGAAGACGGTGTGTGGAAACCAAAGGCTGAGAGCTCATTTTTCAATTTGAGCACAAGACTTCGCGTGAAAACACACAACAAACCGGGAGGATGTGGACTTGGACTATCACAGACTACGTCCGTGCTGATGATAAGGAGGGGGTTATCAAGCGTCTAGATGCTGGAGATAGTATCGAAGAGCGGCGATCGGGAAACTACACCCCGTTGATCAATGCCGCCTACAGTAACAAGTGTGAAATGATCGACCTCCTCCTTGATCGAGGTGCCGACATTGAAGCTGTCGACAAATCCGGTTTATCGGCTCTCCGTACAGCCATTTATTATAGGCAGACAGAAGCAGCAGTTCGTCTAGCCACTCGTGGTGCCGATGCCAACAAAATTGCCTACCAGCAGATGACAGCTCTTCATGCAGCAGTGAATGACGGTCAGGTGTCTGTTGTAAGAGCCCTCTTACTTAATGGGGCAGACCTTACAATCGAAAGTGCGATTGGTAAAACAGCCTTCGACTACGTTAGTGACACTAACGTTGAAGAACTCAACAACTTGTTACTGAAATTCACGAGTCTCGAAATGGCTATTGAGGCAGAAAGTAGCGAAACAGTTGCTGTGTTACTCAAGAAAACACTTTCCACCTCTGACGATGCAGTGCAAGCGTACAAGACTGCGATGGTTGCGACTGATGCAGCTAAAGGGACTTGGCGAGTGGAATTGTTAGAACTGGTGGAGCAGTTCGAACTTGATATGCTTAATTGTGCAGCACACAGTGGTTCAACTGTGTTTATGGATGCCGTTTATGAGGTTATCGGTAAACCAGAATGGATTACAACTTGTGTTCTCGATTTAAAGGGTTGGAATGTGCTTCATTTGGCTACCAGTCAAGGTCATATGAACCTCGTGAACCATTTGCTCACCAATTATGATTGTGATTCTCGTGCAATAGATTACGAAGGGCAGAAAGCTAGCGACCTTGTCAGCGGAAATGGGGATGATAATTCCAAGCATATCCACTGGATTCTATGTCAACATGAAAAGAAGACCATGTTCATGGAGCTGTCATCTCAACTGCTACTTCAGAATGAGTCACCGACAGTTGATCTTCACGAATTACCACGTTACATGACAAGCATTTACGACCTGAGAGCCTTGTACTGTTTGGCTTCTGGAATGTTGACGACGGATGAAATGAAGATGCTACTTGAAAGTGCATTTACAGAAGCAGTTCAAGCGAAACTCATGTTTGACGACGACGCTGCAGTATTTTTTAAAACTGTCTTGCGGGAAAGTGTGCGACTTGGTCTCCTCTCTAAAGAGAGGAAGGACTTTTGGCTCGTCCAAGCCAGGCACGTCAACACGGAGAATGCTGAGTGGGTTCGTGAGATTCAGAACTCACTCGTGCGACTAGAATATCGGGTCACGATAACAGAGAGGAACATTTCATCGCTCAGCCAAAACTACAATATGCTGCGGAATGCACTCGAGACCAAGATTCGTTTGGATGAGGAGCGAACACGCCGACGCAAATTACTCGGTCTCGTTACTGCCGGACTTTGCTTTTGTGGCGGGCCATTGCTGGATGCCGCATTCCACTTGGCGTTCGATCTGTGCGATACAGCAGAAGCAGTCGTGACGGAATTGACAGACATTAGCTCGGAGGAGCTAGCAAGCACGCTTGGTGGTGCTACCTCCGCACATGTTCTAAAACCAAGTATTCAAGCAGTTCTTGAGCAAGCCTGCATCGATCAAACAGAGTTTAAAGACTTGCTGCAAGAAGCTGTTTCTTTGGAGAAAGCGGAAATATCGGAGCGCAATAACAAACCCAGTTCTACGTTTACAAAAAGTTATCATTCTCCTCGTGGACAATCAACGAGGCCCAAGTTTCACCTCCGAGATGTTGTGCAGATGACACTCGGACTGGATAAAGAGCGCCGACTACAGGAAAAAAATTGTATGCTGGTGGACCATTCGCATCTCTCAGAAACTGTTCTTGAGGCGCATCCTTATCACTACGTTGTGTTCTACAGTTCGGGAAATTTGAACGAGTTCAAACAGCTTGTCAAGTACATTGACGATGGTGAAGGCGATTTGAATTCTACGATGGAAATTCAAGTCCCTGAAAACTCTGGCAACATCACTCTTGGCACACAAAATGTTGTACTATCATCTCCTACGAATTGGAAAAAGATTCAAGCAACAGCAGTGACTTACGCGTCGTATTTGGGCTACGCTGACATTGTTGAATGGTTTCTTCAAAGTGGACCTGTAGACAAGAAGGAATGTATTTCTCAAAAACCTGAACCAGGTTTCGTTGTGATTAATCGCGCACGAACTATTAAGAAGCGTCTGCAAGCCTCTACGGCAGCCTAAGTCGATGTGCTGCTTTAAGTACAAGGTAGGCGATTTATCCATATTGTTTGTTGAAGAGGAAGATAATGAAAAATGCTAAATCAAATACTCTTTGTCCTCTTCTTCCTGTTCGAAGCATCCCGTAGTAGCCACATTCGAATACCACGCACCAGCAGAACGCTGAATACGTGTAAGTTGCGTTGGAAGCACAGTGTATTCATCGATATCTCCAGTCTCATCGGTAAAATTCACAAAGTAGAGTCCACGACGTCCGGCGTAGCTAACCCACTCGAAATCATCCATGAATCCCCACACGGTGTAGCCGATAATTGGGATGTCCTCTTGGTAGATGGCCTTGTGCACTTGCTCCAAGTGCGTGCGATGGTACCAAAGTTGATCAGGATTGTTGATAGTCTCATTACCACACCACCCATTCTCCGTGAGCAGGATATCTGCGGTCGTATCGTGTTCATGCATGAAGCGAATCACTTGGATATATCCTGGAGGGTAACCGGAATCAGTGGAGCAGCTATTGGGATCCATAATACTTCCGTAAGCATGACGAGCACCATCAGGATTGCGTGAGTCATCAACACCTAGATCTGTAGCCCAACCAAGTGTTAAGCTTGAACAATTTGTTTCTGAGCGTTCGGAATCACAGTCTGTCGTAGCGTACGACGCGTAGTAATTGAGCATCAGTAGATCGTACGAACCTTTAACCAGAACACTCTGTTCCTCTGTAAACGACGGTAGTCGATCACCAATTCGTTCACGCATGACATCGGGGTAGTCTCCCGTTGTTAAGGGGCTCAAGAACCAACCCAAGTGGAATTGATTCTTACGATCGGCAGCAGCCACATCTTCAGTGAATGAATCGTTCAAAGGTACACCCCAATCGGAATTGATGACAATACTAATGCGTGCTGAGCTCTTGATAGTACCTGCATCTCGCAGTTCATGGAATTTCTTTACTGCTGCTGCGTGCGAGAGCAATACTACGTGAGCAACGTCGTAAGCGTTGGTGGTCGAATTACCTAACTTCGGTGGACCATAGCCGAAAGCGAAACCTGTGAGAATGAACGAAGCTGGCTCGTTGAAAGTAGTCCAAAACTCCACATCCTGTCCGAATTCCTCAAAGATAAGCGTCGCGTAGTCCACAAAGTGGTCAATCATAGCTTCGTTGAGCCATCCGGGTGGGTCAAATGCCGACTGTAGTGTTGCTGGTAGATCCCAATGATACAATGTCATAATGGGCTGAATACCCTTGGCCAGTAGTTCATTTATTAGCGAGTGGTAGAACGCCAAACCTTCAGGATTCGGCTGCATCCGTTGCGTTGTCTCATTCCACGACATTGCACGTGCCCATGAAATGGAGAAGCGGAATGTGCCGTAGCCATCTTTTTTCATGAGAGCGATGTCACTTTCATAGCGATGGATGAAATCATCTGCCACGTTGGCACAAGGCACACCGTTGGAAGTATCCCGACAAAAGTTGTCCCAAATGCTTGGTTCCTTGTTGGTGGCATTCCAGCCACCCTCAATTTGGTATGCCGACGACGCAGTGCCGAAAAGGAAGTCCGAAGGGAAGCATAAAGTTGTATTGCTGGTGCTACCAATGATAGAGCTTTTGGTGGAGATGTTGGTCTCCGTGGCTGACGAGACTGAAATGATGCAGGCGGTCATTATTATCCCCAAGAAATGTGACGACATGATCGTTCACGAGTTGAGTGGGCGTTCAATGGTAAGTTGATGAATGATACTTGGTAGCACAGTCATTTTGTGAGAATCCTGAAAGCCCTGCACTTTGTATCGCAAATCCTGAAGTTGAAGTTATGCTTGAAGCAGAAACGAAAAACGTAAGCAGTTAGCCTTCAATGAAGGCCCTTGATTTATTGCTCGGAATGGCAATGACAACCAAAAGCTAACATTGAACAAATGTGCACGCTATTCACCACTGCTTTGCCTTAATACAAGTACCAATGGTATTTTTTGCAATGGCAAACAGTAGCTTATTACATCAGATGAGGAAACGTCTTCAATGAATGTCTGATCAAGACTTTGCATTGCATCACATAGCTAACCTCTATTGAGTTTTACTTCAGCGCTGTTGCATTTACTGCCCTCTAGCACACTAATAAAATGCACAGCTCCGTTCGCATTCTTTACGCTCGCTTCACCTTCGGTGTCACCGACTTGGTATACATGCGAATAAGCGACGCCATCATCGTGAAAGCCGACATACCAAGGATTGCAGCGGTTTTCCACCACGCGTGATCGTTCGCGCGCTTCACGTCTTCCGCTGAACAACCCTCGGGCAGGACAGCGCCGTCTACCGGGATGCTAGCACCAGCAACTGTGGCACTGCCCTTGCAATTCTCAATCACCTCCGATGAGTTCAGCGACAAAAACCCATAGACTAACAAGCAGATTGTAGCTAGTACGAAGGCCATCCGCTTCCCAAACTGCGCCGAATCCAAGCGGCGGTCCAAACTCGTGCCAGCATGGCGGTATACCACCACCCGCAATTTCGTCACCGTAAAGTCGGCGTGGGTGCCCTCATCTGCAATCGGCAGACAGCACAACTCACGTGACGACGACACCACTACTTGCCATGTCGGACCGTACGCGAATGTCAGTGAATGCTGTAGCAGAAGCAGAATTGTTAGCATCCCGTACACCTCGTCACCTCAAAATTAATAATTGCCAACAGCTCACCAGACCTTCAAAGCTTGCGCGATCTTCGTCTCGTTGTCCTCAACGCCTTCGTAATAGTTGTAAAGTTTCTTGGCCTTGTCGAGCACAGTCTCCTTCATCTCGCCTTCCATGTCACTCTCAAAAACCACAATCTTCCTTTTAGTATTGAGATCCTCACTATTCTCCACAAGAGCCTCATGCTCTAGCTTAGGCCGCGGAGTCGTTGACGGTGTCGTGCGATAGAGCACCACTTTCATCTTGCTAGACTTGCTAAACAGCACCACACATGCACCCTTGCGCTACAGTATCACCATAGTGAATAAGAATCTCATATTTGATACGCGTCCTTTCGATATAAATTATGAGAAACCAACACACATACGTAGCGTAGATCTACGGCGAAGTCGCCACCCACGAGGATATGCCACCCGGAGCCCATTGACGGCTCTAAAAGCCTCTGTAACTCTGCTGCAAAGTCGCGGATGCTTGATGTTTTCTTGGCTGCATCGTTCACCGCCTTCTTGGCAGCCACTTGGATGGCGATGGGCGCTACTGGGGCTTTGGATACGTGGAAATCGGCGCCGTAGAAAACCATTGGGATCAGATCGGCTCCCCCTTTTGATTTGCTTTGTCACTCACTAGTGGTGTAGCCATGTAGACATGGCTACATGCTGCGTGTATTCTGAAGGTACGATAATACGTTTGAAATCGCTGCGTGTTGCTCGAGAGCATGCCGCGAAGGTTGAACGAGTTCGACTTTATGGCGCGAAATTCAAAGACGAGCCTGCCCTAATCCTCCAACAACAGGTTAAATTGATGGCTGAAATTAATCCAACCTATAAATGGTCTTTTCGTGATCATAACCCAGTTGTTGGCATCCAAATTCGGGTTAATTGGATATATAAGCTGAATTCACGGATTTATCCCACGGCGGACTGGGTTCGCGCGTCTTTCTTGCTGTTGCCTGTCTTTTCAAGACACACTTCACATCTGAACTCGCCCCCAACCAACCTTAGCAAATTTGCCATGAAGTCTGATTCAAAACTCGTTGTCGTCGCACTGGAAGGTTGCCACGGTGCGTTTAACACTATCATAACCGCCAGCACCATACTTTTCTCCAGTCATGTTCTCTAACCTTCCCATGTTGCCATGTTAGGTTGCGGCAAAACTGCCTTGTGCGAAGAGTTCGAGGCACAGGGCTACGACATCCTGGACGAGGCCTTCATGGACATGCCCGCGTATGCATTGCACCCACAGTCTCTTCTCATGGAGACGTCGTGGGTCTGTTCCTGGTTCGAGCGCGTGTTGCGTCTTGCCGACCGTGTTAAACCCGGTCGCAAACAAGTTTTCATTGCCGACCGCTCTCCCTTCAGTGCTGTGCTCTATTCGGCAAATGGGCACTTGTTGGAACCTGTAATCAGAGAGCAAATGAGAGAAGTGCAAGATTTTGCAGGTGTGCAATTCTACACGGTGCATGTTCAGGTAGAACGTGAACTTTTATGGCGTCGCATTTGCGCCCGCCTCGAACTGGAACCCGAGCGTTTGCGACTCAATGAACACAAACGCGAGTGGATGGAGGAAACACTTGCGTTTTACGAAAGTTTCACATGGGACATGACAGTGGCAAATGACGAACGTAGTGTGGCAACAATTGCCGGCAACATCAGTCGTTTGTTGCGTGAGAGGGATGATACATTCGAGGCAGTGTACAAGTGCACCAAGCCTCGTGTGGCATCTCCAACTGGACATCATTCGTCATCCAACAGCAGCACTCTTAGCACGGACAGTGAGTGTGAAAGTGCTGAAGAGGAACACCACATGCATGTGGATGCAGAGTGGAGTAACAAGGAGACACCATCCACTCGAGAAGCATCATTGCATTCAACAACACGCCACCTATGGACACATTCTAAGGGGTTTAATGTTATGGGAAGAAAAGAGCTGAAACGAGGAGATTCACCCTTGCCAGCCAGTTTATTACGTGTGGTTTGGTAGATGCGAGTGGAGGGAGTAGCCACACTCGCCAATTTAACAATATCTATGAATATCTGCATGCAATTCAGTGTTGCTGTGTTCTCTCATAGACGCAGGAAATGACGGGCGTTGGCTCGCGTGATCTTTGCAATCTCGTGTGGAGAGATACCAAGAGCAGTTGCCACTGCTTGAGCCACCAGTGGCATCGCACTTGGTACGTTCGGATATTGCTTTTTGGGGTCACTGGCCTCAGCACGTCGACACTTGGGGAATCCCATGTATGGAGCATCCGTCTCCAACACAAGACGATCCAGTGGCACATGTTTCACCATTTCCTTCAATGCAGCCCCTTGTTTCTTGCAAATGAATCCTGTGACGCCAATGTACCAATCTCCACCACGTGCAATATATGCCTTTAACTCGTCCTCATTACCTGTGAAACAGTGCACCACTGCTGGTGGGAAATATCCATTAGCATTCTTTTTTGCCTCATTAATCAACTGGATAAAGTCTTCATGTGCCAGTCTTTCATGCAAAAATAACGGTTTTTCAATGCACAAGCCATTTGGAGTTGCTTGGCGAACCATTTTTTCTGAAATTCCGGCTCTGGGAAACTTGGAGAATAATCCAAGCCACACTCTCCCACTGCACGAACTTCCTCCAACTCCATGAGACCTCGTAACGTAGTGAGTTCCTGCTCTGTTGGCATTGCACGAGCATTGTAAGGATGCACTCCTGCTGTTGGGAAGAGCTTGGTCGGGTGTTGCCTGCAGAGTTCGATGGCTCTTTGGGACTCCTCGATGGTGGCACCAGGAACCAGCATCTCCTTCACCCCAACCACTTCAGCTTGTTGCATTAATACAGCAACATGATCGCAAAGATCTTGGTGAGTCAAGTTGCAATCAAAGTCAAAGAGTTGGAGATTTGCATCGTCCGGTTTGCTTTTTTTGGTCATTTTCGAGGCTTTGGATGGAGGTTTGTGATGCGATTTCTTGTGGTGCTTCTTTGAGGCAGTGTCGTGCACGTAGTACCAAAGGTTCGTGGACAACTCGTCGTGTGCAAACGGCATGATGAGGGAGTGAATACTGTAAGACGCAAATTCAGCTTTTTTCGACAAATTTCATTTTTTCAAAAATAAAAATGCACCTTTTTTCACTCGAGTTGCAGACCGAAAGACAACAGCAACATCCTATGCCACTTCACCACTTTCTCAAGACCAAGCAACTCCTCATGTCGAACTCCCAGTTGCAAGAACCACTAACCGGCAACTCTGTCTCTGAGTCTCAACATGTTGTCGGCAAATTATCCTTTTTGGACCGATTCCTCACACTCTGGATCGTATTGGCCGCCGGTACGGGACTCGCACTTGGCCAGATCAACGCCATCCAAGACTTTATCGACGACACCACCGTGGACAGCACCAATGTGCTGGTAGCCATTGGATTGCTCGTCATGATGTATCCACCTCTCACCAAAGTGCGTTGGAACCTCGTGCACCAAATTTTGCCGATTGGAGACTGTTGCTTCTCACGACGGTGCAAAATTGGGTTTTGGGACCTTTTGTCATGTTTTTCCTTTCATCGGCCTTTTTCCACAATGACATTGGTTACATGACGGGACTCAGTCTCGTGGGTTGTGCACGTTGCATTGCCATGGTGGTGGTTTGGAACAGTCTTGCAGGTGGAGACGCAGAATACTGTGCTGCCATTGTTGCCATGAATTCCGTCATCACCATTGGCCTTTACTCACCATATGCAAGTCTCTTTATCAACACTCTCCCAAGTCACTTGGGTATCGACTCAAGTGCAAAAATCCATGTTGCCATGGGAGAAGTTGCCAAAAACGTTGGTATTTACATGGGTGCACCATTTATGGCGGCTTTACTCACGTGGTTCACACTGACGAAGGTGAAAAGTGACACTTGGTACTTTGACAAGTTTACACCTCGCATCGGTGTTCTTACACTTGTTGCACTACTTTTCACGATCGTCGTGCTTTTTGCCTCCCAGAGTACAAATATCTCATCAAACTTGGATAATGTCATCTACGCTGCAGTGCCGTTACTCATGTACTTCATGTTCATGTTTGTCGTGTCGTTTCTCATGAGTTGGTGGCTCGGGGCGACATACGAACAGACTGTGGCACTTTCGTTCACAGCTGCAAGCAACAACTTCGAGTTGGCACTTGCAGTTGCCATCTCATCGTTCGGACTCAAATCAGACCCCGCATTGATGAGCGTCGTGGGTGCACTTATTGAGATTCCACAATGTTGGCACTAGTTTACTTGGCGTTTTGGTTTCGCAAAACATTGTTTACTAGCAAAAAGGTGGAGGAAAGTGAGACAAGTGTGATGGAAGGGCAAGAGGTAGAGATTGGAAACAGCGCATCCGGTGTTTACTCGAAAAAAGTCGATCTGTAATCAAACCACTTACTGTTTTTCATATTTTCATACTGTTATGTGGTATACTTGATGCAACTTCGTTATTGTTTGCACAAAGTTTTCCAACAAAAAATAGATTCGGCTAAAAACTACCCAATTATCCGATACAAGAGATTCCCATGTTGGATGACGATGACATTGATGATGTTCCTGGTTTCAGCGGCATGAGGTTCGATTAATATTTGTTGGTGATAAAACTATATAGTTCTCATATTTTGTTTGTGATAGGAACTCATTGAGTTTTGAAGCAATTGAAGCGTCTGTGAACAAACAAGTGGCAAAACTCATAGCGTTTCCAGATGCGGACGATTGGAGCATTGACGACTATGAAGATGGCGAATTTGACGACACAAATGGCTCTGATGAGATCAGTGAGGGGTTTGTGAGTCACCAACCTCAATATCGCCAGATGCTGGTGACCAAGAAACTCAAACTGCTCGAAAAACAGTTGCAACATCGAGACCAAATGATGCAAAGACTTCAAGCTGCACATTCACAGGCACAAAGTACGATCACTAATCTACAGAATGAGTTGCAAATTGCTCAACAAGACCTTGTCACCGCCCAAGAGGAATGGGAAGAGGAAAAGGAGACCATTTTGCGGTTTCGAGGAGCAGTGGGTAGTGGAGGCAACAGCGTCAAGCAAATTCAGCTTGGGCTTGGAGCTACTGGCGGCCGAAATGGGTCGCGAATAACGGAGATGGAGGCACAACGGCAGCGTGAAATACGGCTACAAATGTTGAATGGAGCTGCTGACGCTCAAGAAATGCTAGAAGCAGATCTTGGAAATGGAACAGATCATACTGCTGTGAGAGGAATTCGCTTAAAGTGGAAAAAGTTTCGGCTATTGTTGCGACGACGTTTGTATCCGTTTACGACAGATATTCGGCAAATTGAGGCTCAGTTTGGGTCCTCGGTTGCTTCGTATTTCCGGTTTTTCGGCTGGATTATCATGACGTTCATCGTCGTGTCCCTCCCGTGCTTCGTGTTTCTCGTGTTGCATATTTTATATCTTACTCAGCAGGTTGACAGTGCTTTGTTCTACCCATTGGAGTCTTAAACTAACTTCATATCGTGCTGCTAATCATTTCAGTCCTCAACTACCAACTGGTTGGCATATTCGGGCGTCATTCCAACATTTCTACAGCTTCCTGGTTATTTCCCAGATGAAGCGTTCGTATACTCGGTTCGAAAGTCTACGGCTGTGCTTTGAATGAAGTCAAAACATTGACTATGGTCTTGCCAGGTCATTCTCTTATCGATGGAGGTGCTACTACTACTGTTTACACTTCGCAAGTGGATAACAGAGGATCGAATTTCCAAGGCCATTCAAGCTGTTGAAAACGCTAGTGAAAAGGTTGATTTGTCATAACATCTAGGTTTCTTACTCTGACAAGTGTACCACAGCAGTGCTAACGCAAACATGTTTAGCCAAAATACAGCAGGATATTGCTGAACGGGTGGGATTTTTCACTAACTTCGCAAAATGTAAGTGTGGCTTTCGTTATACACCGTCAATTGTGGTGTTCTAAACCTACAAGTAAATGCTTTCAGCAAGTCAACGACTTAAAAAAGACGATTGCAGAGCAAGTAAAGCTTGTTATGGAAGAGGAGAAACGAGCAGAAACCATCAGATTACGAACCAAGTACGTTGTGTGACGCGTAACTTTGTTGGTTGTTGATATTTATTTGTCACGCTTGCATTGCCATCAGGAAACAAAGGTATATTCTGTATACCCGGCGCTTTGTTGCCTTCATATTCTACGTGACAATCCAAGCCGCAAGTTGGTACTTGATCATCCTTCTTACAACTCAATCTTCCCAGCTTCAGCTTCAAATTGCATCGAAAGCAGCTATCTTTGCGCCTTACGCCAGCAGTATCGTTCCAGCAGTGGTGACCGTGATTAATGCTATACTCCCGAAGCTGATTTTGTTTGTTGACAGCAATTGAAAAATGGGATGACGTGGGTTTTGCTATCAAAGCAATGGTGACTCGATTATATCTGGCCAAGATCTTAAATGTTCTCATTCAGTTGTTTTCGTTTGCGCTGCTTCTGGACCCGCTACTGCTCACTTCAAAACAAACATTCTCGATCTATTTAGCTTTG
>VOQZ01000391.1:0-48928 GCA_008079305.1 Phytophthora palmivora | reverse complement strand
GAATTCTCAACTATATCGCTTCCACCGCGATTTTCGCATTGACATTCGAATTACAGTGCTGTGAACGTATTGAATACGGATTTCACTTGATTTCAGTATATGATCTCTTCCATTCAGTGGATGAAATCATGGTAGATGTGTAACCTAATTCGACGCCGCATAGAAATAGTGCTCTTTAGTACGACTACAAAGGCACTTGTAGGAATGTGCTTTTGATGGACTTCAAAATGGACGTCGATCGCTGATTGGCTAAATCATTCGTACCGCAACATATGGTAAACACTTCGCTTAACGTTAGGACGGTCTAGTATGCATCTTCCCGAAATGTCAGCTCTTTCCGACCCGTTTGTGCTCGCAAGGTGTACTTCTTTCTGATTGGTTGTTGCGCCTGTCTATACCCAACCTAGGTGTGTTAAAGATGCCTACCATCTACTCAACATGTCTATATCAAGTTTCATTGCATTCCAGCCAATAGCGGCGAAGTTAGAACGATTCCAAAATGTGTATGCTATTGTGTGTACCTAATCTAGTGAATCCAGGCTGCCCAATGTTGCTTGGTTTGGGTCAACAGATGTCAAGGGCCCCCGGATACACGTTCGCTAGGACCCCCGGATGCCTAAAATAAGGCCTCGAACAGGACCCCAGGACCCCCAGATACACGTGTATCCGCGGCGGAATATATATAGCATGTCCGGGGTCGAGTTTGGAGGTGGTCACTTTGAATGGCGATATTGAGGTCAATATTGGTCGTTTGACGCAACCGAGGGCGCAAACCATATCTACATGTTGTGGTAAATTGAATGGCGTTATCGGGCGAGTGTAGCGTCTATTCCCAGTATCGTCCTGGTTATGTAAAGATCGCACACATTTGCACACAGATACAGTCCTTCTGACATGGTTGTCTGGGTAATGCTGGATGTCAGTGCTCAGACATGTGCTCCTATGATGTGTAATCACTTACCATCTGTTCTGTGCACAAAAAAACGTTTTATCGCGATGATATGCTCAACTATATCGCTTCCACCTCGATTTTCGCATTGACATTCGAATTATAGTGCTGTGAACGTATTGAATACGGATTTCACTTGATTTCAGTATATGATACTCATCTTCCATTCAGTGGATGAAATCATGGTAGATGTGTAACCTAATTCGACGCCGCATAGAAATAGTGCTCTTTAGTACGACTACAAAGGCACTTGTAGGAATGTGCTTTTGATGGACTTCAAAATGGACGTCGATCGCTGATTGGCTAAATCATTCGTACCACAACATATGGTAAACACTTCGCTTAACTTGAAGACGGTCTAGTATGCATCTTCCCGAAATGTCAGCTCTTTCCGACCCGTTTGTGCTCGCAAGGTGTACTTCTTTCTGATTGGTTGTTGCGCCTGTCTATACCCAATCTAGGTGTGTTAAAGATGCCTACCATCTACTCCAACATGTCTATATCAAGTTTCATTGCATTCCAGCCAATAGTGGCGAAGTTAGAACGATTCCAAAATGTGTATGCTATTGTGTGTACCTAATCTAGTGAATCCAGGCTGCCCAATGTTGCTTGGTTTGGGTCAACAGATGTCAAGGGCCCCGGATACACGTTCGCTAGGACCCCCGGATGCCTAAAATAAGGCCTCTAACAGGAACCAGGACCCCCAGATACACGTGTATCCGCGGCGGAATATATATAGCATGTCCGGGGTCAAGTTTGTAGGTGGTCACTTTGAATGGCGATATTGAGGTCAATAGTTGGTGCTTTGACGCAACCAAGGGCGCAAACCATATCTACATGTTGTGGTAAATGGAATGGCGTTATCAGGGCGAGTGTAGCGTCTATATCCAGTATCGTCCTGGCTATGTAAAGATCGCACACATTTGCACACAGATACAGTCCTTCTGACATGGTTGTCTGGGTAATGCTGGATGTCATGCTCAGACATGTGCTCCTATGATGTGTAATCACTTACCATCTGTTCTGTGCACAAAAAAAACGTTTTATCGCGATGATATTCTCAACTATATCGCTTCCACCTCGATTTTCGCATTGACATTCGAATTATAGTGCTGTGAACGTATTGAATACGGATTTCACTTGATTTCAGTATATGATACTCATCTTCCATTCAGTGGATGAAATCATGGTAGATGTGTAACCTAATTCGACGCCGCATAGAAATAGTGCTCTTTAGTACGACTACAAAGGCACTTGTAGGAATGTGCTTTTGTTGGACTTCAAAATGGACGTCGATCGCTGATTGGCTAAATCATTCGTACCACAACATATGGTAAACACTTCGCTTAACTTTAAGACGGTCTAGTATGCATCTTCCCGAAATTTCAGCTCTTTCCGACCCGTTTTGTGCTCGCAAGGTGTACTTCTTTCTGATTGGTTGTTGCGCCTGTCTATACCCAACCTAGGTGTGTTAAAGATGCCTACCATCTACTCCAACATGTCTATATCAAGTTTCATTGCATTCCAGCCAATAGTGGCGAAGTTAGAACGATTCCAAAATGTGTATGCTATTGTGTGTACCCAATCTAGTGAATCCAGGCTGCCCAATGTTGCTTGGTTTGGGTCAACAGATGTCAAGGGCCCCCGGATACACGTTCGCTAGGACCCCCGGATGCCTAAAATAAGGCCTCGAACAGGACCCCCAGGACCCCCAGATACACGTGTATCCGCGGCGGAATATATATAGCATGTCCGGGGTCGAGTTTGGAGGCGGTCACTTTGAATGGCGATATTGAGGTCAATAATTGGTCGTTTGACGCAACCGAGGGCGCAAATCATATCTACATGTTATGGTATATTGAATGGCGTTATCGGAGCGAGTGTAGCGTCTATATCCAGTATCGTCCTGGCTATGTAAAGATCGCACACATTTGCACACAGATACAGTCCTTCTGACATGGTTGTCTGGGTAATGCTGGATGTCAGCGCTCAGACATGTGCTCCTATGATGTGTAATCACTTACCATCTGTTCTGTGCACAAAAAAAACGTTTTATCGCGATGATATGCTCAACTATATCGCTTCCACCTCGATTTTCGCATTGACATTCGAATTACAGTGCTGTGAACGTATTGAATACGGATTTCACTTGATTTCAGTATATGATACTCATCTTCCATTCAGTGGATGAAATCATGGTAGATGTGTAACCTAATTCGACGCCGCATAGAAAATAGTGCTCTTTAGTACGACTACAAAGGCACTTGTAGGAATGTGCTTTTGATGGACTTCAAAATGGACGTCGATCGCTGATTGGCTAAATCATTCGTACCACAACATATGGTAAACACTTCGCTTAACTTGAAGACGGTCTAGTATGCATCTTCCCGAAATTTCAGCTCTTTCCGACCCGTTTTGTGCTCGCAAGGTGTACTTCTTTCTGATTGGTTGTTGCGCCTGTCTATACCCAACCTAGGTGTGTTAAAGATGCCTACCATCTACTCCAACATGTCTATATCAAGTTTCATTGCATTCCAGCCAATAGTGGCGAAGTTAGAACGATTCCAAAATGTGTATGCTATTGTGTGTACCTAATCTAGTGAATCCAGGCTGCCCAATGTTGCTTGGTTTGGGTCAACAGATGTCAAGGGCCCCCGGATACACGTTCGCTAGGACCCCCGGATGCCTAAAATAAGGCCTCGAACAGGACCCCAGGACCCCCAGATACACGTGTATCCGCGGCGGAATATATATAGCATGTCCGGGGTCGAGTTTGGAGGCGGTCACTTTGAATGGCGATATTGAGGTCAATAATTGGTCGTTTGACGCAACCGAGGGCGCAAATCATATCTACATGTTATGGTATATTGAATGGCGTTATCGGAGCGAGTGTAGCGTCTATATCCAGTATCGTCCTGGCTATGTAAAGATCGCACACATTTGCACACAGATACAGTCCTTCTGACATGGTTGTCTGGGTAATGCTGGATGTCAGCGCTCAGACATGTGCTCCTATGATGTGTAATCACTTACCATCTGTTCTGTGCACAAAAAAAACGTTTTATCGCGATGATATGCTCAACTATATCGCTTCCACCTCGATTTTCGCATTGACATTCGAATTATAGTGCTGTGAACGTATTGAATACGGATTTCACTTGATTTCAGTATATGATACTCATCTTCCATTCAGTGGATGAAATCATGGTAGATGTGTAACCTAATTCGACGCCGCATAGAAAATAGTGCTCTTTAGTACGACTACAAAGGCACTTGTAGGAATGTGCTTTTGATGGACTTCAAAATGGACGTCGATCGCTGATTGGCTAAATCATTCGTACCACAACATATGGTAAACACTTCGCTTAACTTGAAGACGGTCTAGTATGCATCTTCCCGAAATTTCAGCTCTTTCCGACCCGTTTTGTGCTCGCAAGGTGTACTTCTTTCTGATTGGTTGTTGCGCCTGTCTATACCCAACCTAGGTGTGTTAAAGATGCCTACCATCTACTCCAACATGTCTATATCAAGTTTCATTGCATTCCAGCCAATAATGGCGAAGTTAGAACGATTCCAAAATGTGTATGCTATTGTGTGTACCCAATCTAGTGAATCCAGGCTGCCCAATGTTGCTTGGTTTGGGTCAACAGATGTCAAGGGCCCCCGGATACACGTTCGCTAGGACCCCCGGATGCCTAAAATAAGGCCTCGAACAGGACCCCCAGGACCCCCAGATACACGTGTATCCGCGGCGGAATATATATAGCATGTCCGGGGTCAAGTTTGGAGGCGGTCACTTTGAATGGCGATATTGAGGTCAATAATTGGTCGTTTGACGCAACCGAGGGCGCAAACATATCTACATGTTATGGTAATTGAATGGCGTTATCGGAGCGAGTGTAGCGTCTATATCCAGTATCGTCCTGGCTATGTAAAGATCGCACACATTTGCACACAGATACAGTCCTTCTGACATGGTTGTCTGGGTAATGCTGGATGTCAGCGCTCAGACATGTGCTCCTATGATGTGTAATCACTTACCATCTGTTCTGTGCACAAAAAAAACGTTTTATCGCGATGATATGCTCAACTATATCGCTTCCACCTCGATTTTCGCATTGACATTCGAATTATAGTGCTGTGAACGTATTGAATACGGATTTCACTTGATTTCAGTATATGATACTCATCTTCCATTCAGTGGATGAAATCATGGTAGATGTGTAACCTAATTCGACGCCGCATAGAAAATAGTGCTCTTTAGTACGACTACAAAGGCACTTGTAGGAATGTGCTTTTGATGGACTTCAAAATGGACGTCGATCGCTGATTGGCTAAATCATTCGTACCACAACATATGGTAAACACTTCGCTTAACTTGAAGACGGTCTAGTATGCATCTTCCCGAAATTTCAGCTCTTTCCGACCCGTTTTGTGCTCGCAAGGTGTACTTCTTTCTGATTGGTTGTTGCGCCTGTCTATACCCAACCTAGGTGTGTTAAAGATGCCTACCATCTACTCCAACATGTCTATATCAAGTTTCATTGCATTCTAGCCAATAATGGCGAAGTTAGAACGATTCCAAAATGTGTATGCTATTGTGTGTCCCCAATCTAGTGAATCCAGGCTGCCCAATGTTGCTTGGTTTGGGTCAACAGATGTCAAGGGCCCCCGGATACACGTTCGCTAGGACCCCCGGATGCCTAAAATAAGGCCTCGAACAGGACCCCCAGGACCCCCAGATACACGTGTATCCGCGGCGGAATATATATAGCATGTCCGGGGTCGAGTTTGGAGGCGGTCACTTTGAAGGCGATATTGAGGTCAATAATTGGTCGTTTGACGCAACCGAGGGCGCAAATCATATCTACAGGTTATGGTGCGTTGAATGGCGTTATCGGAGCGAGTGTAGCGTCTATATCCAGTATCGTCCTGGCTATGTAAAGATCGCACACATTTGCACACAGATACAGTCCTTCTGACATGGTTGTCTGGGTAATGCTGGATGTCAGCGCTCAGACATGTGCTCCTATGATGTGTAATCACTTACCATCTGTTCTGTGCACAAAAAAAACGTTTTATCGCGATGATATGCTCAACTATATCGCTTCCACCTCGATTTTCGCATTGACATTCGAATTATAGTGCTGTGAACGTATTGAATACGGATTTCACTTGATTTCAGTATATGATACTCATCTTCCATTCAGTGGATGAAATCATGGTAGATGTGTAACCTAATTCGACGCCGCATAGAAAATAGTGCTCTTTAGTACGACTACAAAGGCACTTGTAGGAATGTGCTTTTGATGGACTTCAAAATGGACGTCGATCGCTGATTGGCTAAATCATTCGTACCACAACATATGGTAAACACTTCGCTTAACTTGAAGACGGTCTAGTATGCATCTTCCCGAAATTTCAGCTCTTTCCGACCCGTTTTGTGCTCGCAAGGTGTACTTCTTTCTGATTGGTTGTTGCGCCTGTCTATACCCAACCTAGGTGTGTTAAAGATGCCTACCATCTACTCCAACATGTCTATATCAAGTTTCATTGCATTCTAGCCAATATGGCGAAGTTAGAACGATTCCAAAATGTGTATGCTATTGTGTGTACCCAATCTAGTGAATCCAGGCTGCCCAATGTTGCTTGGTTTGGGTCAACAGATGTCAAGGGCCCCCGGATACACGTTCGCTAGGACCCCCGGATGCCTAAAATAAGGCCTCGAACAGGACCCCCAGGACCCCCAGATACACGTGTATCCGCGGCGGAATATATATAGCATGTCCGGGGTGGAGTTTGGAGGCGGTCACTTTGAATGGCGATATTGAGGTCAATAATTGGTCGTTTGACGCAACCGAGGGCGCAAATCATATCTACAGGTTATGGTGCGTTGAATGGCGTTATCGGAGCGAGTGTAGCGTCTATATCCATATCGTCCTGGCTATGTAAAGATCGCACACATTTGCACACAGATACAGTCCTTCTGACATGGTTGTCTGGGTAATGCTGGATGTCAGCGCTCAGACATGTGCTCCTATGATGTGTAATCACTTACCATCTGTTCTGTGCACAAAAAAAACGTTTTATCGCGATGATATGCTCAACTATATCGCTTCCACCTCGATTTTCGCATTGACATTCGAATTATAGTGCTGTGAACGTATTGAATACGGATTTCACTTGATTTCAGTATATGATACTCATCTTCCATTCAGTGGATGAAATCATGGTAGATGTGTAACCTAATTCGACGCCGCATAGAAAATAGTGCTCTTTAGTACGACTACAAAGGCACTTGTAGGAATGTGCTTTTGATGGACTTCAAAATGGACGTCGATCGCTGATTGGCTAAATCATTCGTACCACAACATATGGTAAACACTTCGCTTAACTTGAAGACGGTCTAGTATGCATCTTCCCGAAATTTCAGCTCTTTCCGACCCGTTTTGTGCTCGCAAGGTGTACTTCTTTCTGATTGGTTGTTGCGCCTGTCTATACCCAACCTAGGTGTGTTAAAGATGCCTACCATCTACTCCAACATGTCTATATCAAGTTTCATTGCATTCTAGCCAATAATGGCGAAGTTAGAACGATTCCAAAATGTGTATGCTATTGTGTGTACCCAATCTAGTGAATCCAGGCTGCCCAATGTTGCTTGGTTTGGGTCAACAGATGTCAAGGGCCCCCGGATACACGTTCGCTAGGACCCCCGGATGCCTAAAATAAGGCCTCGAACAGGACCCCCAGGACCCCCAGATACACGTGTATCCGCGGCGGAATATATATAGCATGTCCGGGGTCGAGTTTGGAGGCGGTCACTTTGAATGGCGATATTGAGGTCAATAATTGGTCGTTTGACGCAACCGAGGGCGCAAATCATATCTACAGTGTTATGGTATATTGAATGGCGTTATCGGAGCGAGTGTAGCGTCTATATCCGTATCGTCCTGGCTATGTAAAGATCGCACACATTTGCACACAGATACAGTCCTTCTGACATGGTTGTCTGGGTAATGCTGGATGTCAGCGCTCAGACATGTGCTCCTATGATGTGTAATCACTTACCATCTGTTCTGTGCACAAAAAAAACGTTTTATCGCGATGATATGCTCAACTATATCGCTTCCACCTCGATTTTCGCATTGACATTCGAATTATAGTGCTGTGAACGTATTGAATACGGATTTCACTTGATTTCAGTATATGATACTCATCTTCCATTCAGTGGATGAAATCATGGTAGATGTGTAACCTAATTCGACGCCGCATAGAAAATAGTGCTCTTTAGTACGACTACAAAGGCACTTGTAGGAATGTGCTTTTGATGGACTTCAAAATGGACGTCGATCGCTGATTGGCTAAATCATTCGTACCACAACATATGGTAAACACTTCGCTTAACTTGAAGACGGTCTAGTATGCATCTTCCCGAAATTTCAGCTCTTTCCGACCCGTTTTGTGCTCGCAAGGTGTACTTCTTTCTGATTGGTTGTTGCGCCTGTCTATACCCAACCTAGGTGTGTTAAAGATGCCTACCATCTACTCCAACATGTCTATATCAAGTTTCATTGCATTCCAGCCAATAGTGGCGAAGTTAGAACGATTCCAAAATGTGTATGCTATTGTGTGTACCCAATCTAGTGAATCCAGGCTGCCCAATATTGCTTGGTTTGGGTCAACAGATGTCAAGGGCCCCCGGATACACGTTCGCTAGGACCCCCGGATGCCTAAAATAAGGCCTCGAACAGGACCCCCAGGACCCCCAGATACACGTGTATCCGCGGCGGAATATATATAGCATGTCCGGGGTCGAGTTTGGAGGCGGTCACTTTGAATGGCGATATTGAGGTCAATAATTGGTCGTTTGACGCAACCGAGGGCGCAAATCATATCTACGTGTTATGGTATATTGAATGGCGTTATCGGAGCGAGTGTAGCGTCTATAGCCGATGTCGTCCTGGCTATGTAAAGATCGCACACATTTGCACACAGATACAGTCCTTCTGACATGGTTGTCTGGGTAATGCTGGATGTCAGCGCTCAGACATGTGCTCCTATGATGTGTAATCACTTACCATCTGTTCTGTGCACAAAAAAAACGTTTTATCGCGATGATATGCTCAACTATATCGCTTCCACCTCGATTTTCGCATTGACATTCGAATTATAGTGCTGTGAACGTATTGAATACGGATTTCACTTGATTTCAGTATATGATACTCATCTTCCATTCAGTGGATGAAATCATGGTAGATGTGTAACCTAATTCGACGCCGCATAGAAAATAGTGCTCTTTAGTACGACTACAAAGGCACTTGTAGGAATGTGCTTTTGATGGACTTCAAAATGGACGTCGATCGCTGATTGGCTAAATCATTCGTACCACAACATATGGTAAACACTTCGCTTAACTTGAAGACGGTCTAGTATGCATCTTCCCGAAATTTCAGCTCTTTCCGACCCGTTTTGTGCTCGCAAGGTGTACTTCTTTCTGATTGGTTGTTGCGCCTGTCTATACCCAACCTAGGTGTGTTAAAGATGCCTACCATCTACTCCAACATGTCTATATCAAGTTTCATTGCATTCCAGCCAATAGCGGCGAAGTTAGAACGATTCCAAAATGTGTATGCTATTGTGTGTCCCTAATCTAGTGAATCCAGGCTGCCCAATATTGCTTGGTTTGGGTCAACAGATGTCAAGGGCCCCCGGATACACGTTCGCTAGGACCCCCGGATGCCTAAAATAAGGCCTCGAACAGGACCCCCAGGACCCCCAGATACACGTGTATCCGCGGCGGAATATATATAGCATGTCCGGGGTCGAGTTTGGAGGCGGTCACTTTGAAGGCGATATTGAGGTCAATAATTGGTCGTTTGACGCAACCGAGGGCGCAAATCATATCTACAGGTTATGGTGCGTTGAATGGCGTTATCGGAGCGAGTGTAGCGTCTATAGCCGATGTCGTCCTGGCTATGTAAAGATCGCACACATTTGCACACAGATACAGTCCTTCTGACATGGTTGTCTGGGTAATGCTGGATGTCAGCGCTCAGACATGTGCTCCTATGATGTGTAATCACTTACCATCTGTTCTGTGCACAAAAAAAACGTTTTATCGCGATGATATGCTCAACTATATCGCTTCCACCTCGATTTTCGCATTGACATTCGAATTATAGTGCTGTGAACGTATTGAATACGGATTTCACTTGATTTCAGTATATGATACTCATCTTCCATTCAGTGGATGAAATCATGGTAGATGTGTAACCTAATTCGACGCCGCATAGAAAATAGTGCTCTTTAGTACGACTACAAAGGCACTTGTAGGAATGTGCTTTTGATGGACTTCAAAATGGACGTCGATCGCTGATTGGCTAAATCATTCGTACCACAACATATGGTAAACACTTCGCTTAACTTGAAGACGGTCTAGTATGCATCTTCCCGAAATTTCAGCTCTTTCCGACCCGTTTTGTGCTCGCAAGGTGTACTTCTTTCTGATTGGTTGTTGCGCCTGTCTATACCCAACCTAGGTGTGTTAAAGATGCCTACCATCTACTCCAACATGTCTATATCAAGTTTCATTGCATTCCAGCCAATAGCGGCGAAGTTAGAACGATTCCAAAATGTGTATGCTATTGTGTGTCCCCAATCTAGTGAATCCAGGCTGCCCAATATTGCTTGGTTTGGGTCAACAGATGTCAAGGGCCCCCGGATACACGTTCGCTAGGACCCCCGGATGCCTAAAATAAGGCCTCGAACAGGACCCCCAGGACCCCCAGATACACGTGTATCCGCGGCGGAATATATATAGCATGTCCGGGGTGGAGTTTGGAGGCGGTCACTTTGAAGGACGATATTGAGGTCAATAATTGGTCGTTTGACGCAACCGAGGGCGCAAATCATATCTACAGGTTATGGTGCGTTGAATGGCGTTATCGGAGCGAGTGTAGCGTCTATAGCCGATGTCGTCCTGGCTATGTAAAGATCGCACACATTTGCACACAGATACAGTCCTTCTGACATGGTTGTCTGGGTAATGCTGGATGTCAGCGCTCAGACATGTGCTCCTATGATGTGTAATCACTTACCATCTGTTCTGTGCACAAAAAAAACGTTTTATCGCGATGATATGCTCAACTATATCGCTTCCACCTCGATTTTCGCATTGACATTCGAATTATAGTGCTGTGAACGTATTGAATACGGATTTCACTTGATTTCAGTATATGATACTCATCTTCCATTCAGTGGATGAAATCATGGTAGATGTGTAACCTAATTCGACGCCGCATAGAAAATAGTGCTCTTTAGTACGACTACAAAGGCACTTGTAGGAATGTGCTTTTGATGGACTTCAAAATGGACGTCGATCGCTGATTGGCTAAATCATTCGTACCACAACATATGGTAAACACTTCGCTTAACTTGAAGACGGTCTAGTATGCATCTTCCCGAAATTTCAGCTCTTTCCGACCCGTTTTGTGCTCGCAAGGTGTACTTCTTTCTGATTGGTTGTTGCGCCTGTCTATACCCAACCTAGGTGTGTTAAAGATGCCTACCATCTACTCCAACATGTCTATATCAAGTTTCATTGCATTCCAGCCAATAGCGGCGAAGTTAGAACGATTCCAAAATGTGTATGCTATTGTGTGTACCTAATCTAGTGAATCCAGGCTGCCCAATATTGCTTGGTTTGGGTCAACAGATGTCAAGGGCCCCCGGATACACGTTCGCTAGGACCCCCGGATGCCTAAAATAAGGCCTCGAACAGGACCCCCAGGACCCCCAGATACACGTGTATCCGCGGCGGAATATATATAGCATGTCCGGGGTGGAGTTTGGAGGCGGTCACTTTGAATGGCGATATTGAGGTCAATAATTGGTCGTTTGACGCAACCGAGGGCGCAACTCATATCTACAGGTTACGGTGCGTTGAATGGCGTTATCGGAGCGAGTGTAGCGTCTATAGCCGATGTCGTCCTGGCTATGTAAAGATCGCACACATTTGCACACAGATACAGTCCTTCTGACATGGTTGTCTGGGTAATGCTGGATGTCAGCGCTCAGACATGTGCTCCTATGATGTGTAATCACTTACCATCTGTTCTGTGCACAAAAAAAACGTTTTATCGCGATGATATGCTCAACTATATCGCTTCCACCTCGATTTTCGCATTGACATTCGAATTATAGTGCTGTGAACGTATTGAATACGGATTTCACTTGATTTCAGTATATGATACTCATCTTCCATTCAGTGGATGAAATCATGGTAGATGTGTAACCTAATTCGACGCCGCATAGAAAATAGTGCTCTTTAGTACGACTACAAAGGCACTTGTAGGAATGTGCTTTTGATGGACTTCAAAATGGACGTCGATCGCTGATTGGCTAAATCATTCGTACCACAACATATGGTAAACACTTCGCTTAACTTGAAGACGGTCTAGTATGCATCTTCCCGAAATTTCAGCTCTTTCCGACCCGTTTTGTGCTCGCAAGGTGTACTTCTTTCTGATTGGTTGTTGCGCCTGTCTATACCCAACCTAGGTGTGTTAAAGATGCCTACCATCTACTCCAACATGTCTATATCAAGTTTCATTGCATTCCAGCCAATAGCGGCGAAGTTAGAACGATTCCAAAATGTGTATGCTATTGTGTGTACCTAATCTAGTGAATCCAGGCTGCCCAATATTGCTTGGTTTGGGTCAACAGATGTCAAGGGCCCCCGGATACACGTTCGCTAGGACCCCCGGATGCCTAAAATAAGGCCTCGAACAGGACCCCCAGGACCCCCAGATACACGTGTATCCGCGGCGGAATATATATAGCATGTCCGGGGTCGAGTTTGGAGGCGGTCACTTTGAAGGCGATATTGAGGTCAATAATTGGTCGTTTGACGCAACCGAGGGCGACAATCATATCTACCAGTTATGGTATATTGAATGGCGTTATCGGAGCGAGTGTAGCGTCTATAGCCGATGTCGTCCTGGCTATGTAAAGATCGCACACATTTGCACACAGATACAGTCCTTCTGACATGGTTGTCTGGGTAATGCTGGATGTCAGCGCTCAGACATGTGCTCCTATGATGTGTAATCACTTACCATCTGTTCTGTGCACAAAAAAAACGTTTTATCGCGATGATATGCTCAACTATATCGCTTCCACCTCGATTTTCGCATTGACATTCGAATTATAGTGCTGTGAACGTATTGAATACGGATTTCACTTGATTTCAGTATATGATACTCATCTTCCATTCAGTGGATGAAATCATGGTAGATGTGTAACCTAATTCGACGCCGCATAGAAAATAGTGCTCTTTAGTACGACTACAAAGGCACTTGTAGGAATGTGCTTTTGTTGGACTTCAAAATGGACGTCGATCGCTGATTGGCTAAATCATTCGTACCACAACATATGGTAAACACTTCGCTTAACTTGAAGACGGTCTAGTATGCATCTTCCCGAAATTTCAGCTCTTTCCGACCCGTTTTGTGCTCGCAAGGTGTACTTCTTTCTGATTGGTTGTTGCGCCTGTCTATACCCAACCTAGGTGTGTTAAAGATGCCTACCATCTACTCCAACATGTCTATATCAAGTTTCATTGCATTCTAGCCAATAATGGCGAAGTTAGAACGATTCCAAAATGTGTATGCTATTGTGTGTCCCCAATCTAGTGAATCCAGGCTGCCCAATGTTGCTTGGTTTGGGTCAACAGATGTCAAGGGCCCCCGGATACACGTTCGCTAGGACCCCCGGATGCCTAAAATAAGGCCTCTAACAGGACCCCCAGGACCCCCAGATACACGTGTATCCGCGGCGGAATATATATAGTTTGACTTTTGCATCGTATCGCCCCACATACGACATGACTTATTTCGTGTACACAGACATGCGCACTTTGTCAAACTTCTAATTTTAGCTCAAAACCCATCAAAAACTTGACCGAATCGACTCAAAGTACCGTCGCACACCCAAGGGCAACCTTTCACTTGAAAACTGTATAGTCTGACTGTTGTCATAGTTTGGGCTATGTGCACAATTACTTTTTGATGTGGTGATATGCAATGTACGACTCATACATACGCCAACATTACCGAAAAACCAGCGAAATGGAAACAAATCACTTTCTAGCCCAGTTTATGCCGACTTCTCCAACCAAAACATGAAGTTTGACTTTTGCATCGTATCGCCCCACATACGACATGACTTATTACGTGTACACAGACATGCGCACTTTGTCAAACTTCCAATTGTAGCTCAAACCCCATCAAAAACGTGACCGAATTGACTTAAAGTATCGTCGCGCACCCATGTGCAACCTTTCACTTGACATTGCATACAGTGCTGATTTTGAAATTACGAGCCGAATTATGACGTTTTGTTCCCCTCAAACGTGATGTATGATTTTGCTTTAGCGACAAGCCAAATTATAACCAACATTTAAGTGCACACAGTCGAGCGGTACCCTGAAAAATATTGGTCTCCAAGCTAGTTTTCGAGAAAAGCATGTTTCTTGCGCTTATACAAAGTTGAAGATCTTTTTCAGTGCTCCTGATTTGCCCATGCAATCGATCAGGCGTGATTATATATGTGTGCAAAGTTTGAGGGGCACTTTTCAAGTTCGTTTTCAAAGGAACATGCCTACTATACCCTGACGATGGAGTCGATCAGGTGCTGGAGACAAACTGTTTTGTCACTACAGCTAGCAAATATCAGTCGCCAGCTGATGCACATAGTACTAAGTTAACGACCACAATCCGTTGGTTTTGGTCTCGTCCTCATGTCACTAAAGTGAATTTCCGATTTAGTGACATGCGCCAAGATTAAGCCTCGTATCTTTGTTTACAAGCCTCTTCATGACTTGTAACCTTTATGAACACCCACTAAATTGACCATGCTGCGTTCCATAAAGTGAAGAAAACCATATGTTTTCAAGCTAGTTTTCGAGAAAAGCATGTTTCTTGCGCTTATACAAAGTTGAAGATCTTTTTCAGTGCTCCTGATTTGCCCATGCAATCGATCAGGCGTGATTATATATGTGTGCAAAGTTTGAGGGGCACTTTTCAAGTTCGTTTTCAAAGGAACATGCCTACTATACCCTGACGATGGAGTCGATCAGGTGCTGGAGACAAACTGTTTTGTCACTACAGCTAGCAAATATCGGTCGCCAGCTGATGCACATAGTACTAAGTTAACGACCACAATCCGTTGGTTTTGGTCTCGTCCTCATGTCACTAAAGTGAATTTCCGATTTAGTGACATGCGCCAAGATTAAGCCTCGTATCTTTGTTTACAAGCCTCTTCATGACTTGTAACCTTTATGAACACCCACTAAATTGACCATGCTGCGTTCCATAAAGTGAAGAAAACCATATGTTTTCAAGCTAGTTTTCGAGAAAAGCATGTTTCTTGCGCTTATACAAAGTTGAAGATCTTTTTCAGTGCTCCTGATTTGCCCATGCAATCGATCAGGCGTGATTATATATGTGTGCAAAGTTTGAGGGGCACTTTCCAAGTTCGTTTTCAAAGGAACATGCCTACTATACCCTGACGATGGAGTCGATCAGGTGCTGGAGACAAACTGTTTTGTCACTACAGCTAGCAAATATCGGTCGCCAGCTGATGCACATAGTACTAAGTTAACGACCACAATCCGTTGGTTTTGGTCTCGTCCTCATGTCACTAAAGTGAATTTCCGATTTAGTGACATGCGCCAAGATTAAGCCTCGTATCTTTGTTTACAAGCCTCTTCATGACTTGTAACCTTTATGAACACCCACTAAATTGACCATGCTGCGTTCCATAAAGTGAAGAAAACCATATGTTTTCAAGCTAGTTTTCGAGAAAAGCATGTTTCTTGCGCTTATACAAAGTTGAAGATCTTTTTCAGTGCTCCTGATTTGCCCATGCAATCGATCAGGCGTGATTATATATGTGTGCAAAGTTTGAGGGGCACTTTCCAAGTTCGTTTTCAAAGGAACATGCCTACTATACCCTGACGATGGAGTCGATCAGGTGCTGGAGACAAACTGTTTTGTCACTACAGCTAGCAAATATCGGTCGCCAGCTGATGCACATAGTACTAAGTTAACGACCACAATCCGTTGGTTTTGGTCTCGTCCTCATGTCACTAAAGTGAATTTCCGATTTAGTGACATGCGCCAAGATTAAGCCTCGTATCTTTGTTTACAAGCCTCTTCATGACTTGTAACCTTTATGAACACCCACTAAATTGACCATGCTGCGTTCCATAAAGTGAAGAAAACCATATGTTTTCAAGCTAGTTTTCGAGAAAAGCATGTTTCTTGCGCTTATACAAAGTTGAAGATCTTTTTCAGTGCTCCTGATTTGCCCATGCAATCGATCAGGCGTGATTATATATGTGTGCAAAGTTTGAGGGGCACTTTCCAAGTTCGTTTTCAAAGGAACATGCCTACTATACCCTGACGATGGAGTCGATCAGGTGCTGGAGACAAACTGTTTTGTCACTACAGCTAGCAAATATCGGTCGCCAGCTGATGCACATAGTACTAAGTTAACGACCACAATCCGTTGGTTTTGGTCTCGTCCTCATGTCACTAAAGTGAATTTCCGATTTAGTGACATGCGCCAAGATTAAGCCTCGTATCTTTGTTTACAAGCCTCTTCATGACTTGTAACCTTTATGAACACCCACTAAATTGACCATGCTGCGTTCCATAAAGTGAAGAAAACCATATGTTTTCAAGCTAGTTTTCGAGAAAAGCATGTTTCTTGCGCTTATACAAAGTTGAAGATCTTTTTCAGTGCTCCTGATTTGCCCATGCAATCGATCAGGCGTGATTATATATGTGTGCAAAGTTTGAGGGGCACTTTCCAAGTTCGTTTTCAAAGGAACATGCCTACTATACCCTGACGATGGAGTCGATCAGGTGCTGGAGACAAACTGTTTTGTCACTACAGCTAGCAAATATCGGTCGCCAGCTGATGCACATAGTACTAAGTTAACGACCACAATCCGTTGGTTTTGGTCTCGTCCTCATGTCACTAAAGTGAATTTCCGATTTAGTGACATGCGCCAAGATTAAGCCTCGTATCTTTGTTTACAAGCCTCTTCATGACTTGTAACCTTTATGAACACCCACTAAATTGACCATGCTGCGTTCCATAAAGTGAAGAAAACCATATGTTTTCAAGCTAGTTTTCGAGAAAAGCATGTTTCTTGCGCTTATACAAAGTTGAAGATCTTTTTCAGTGCTCCTGATTTGCCCATGCAATCGATCAGGCGTGATTATATATGTGTGCAAAGTTTGAGGGGCACTTTCCAAGTTCGTTTTCAAAGGAACATGCCTACTATACCCTGACGATGGAGTCGATCAGGTGCTGGAGACAAACTGTTTTGTCACTACAGCTAGCAAATATCGGTCGCCAGCTGATGCACATAGTACTAAGTTAACGACCACAATCCGTTGGTTTTGGTCTCGTCCTCATGTCACTAAAGTGAATTTCCGATTTAGTGACATGCGCCAAGATTAAGCCTCGTATCTTTGTTTACAAGCCTCTTCATGACTTGTAACCTTTATGAACACCCACTAAATTGACCATGCTGCGTTCCATAAAGTGAAGAAAACCATATGTTTTCAAGCTAGTTTTCGAGAAAAGCATGTTTCTTGCGCTTATACAAAGTTGAAGATCTTTTTCAGTGCTCCTGATTTGCCCATGCAATCGATCAGGCGTGATTATATATGTGTGCAAAGTTTGAGGGGCACTTTTCAAGTTCGTTTTCAAAGGAACATGCCTACTATACCCTGACGATGGAGTCGATCAGGTGCTGGAGACAAACTGTTTTGTCACTACAGCTAGCAAATATCAGTCGCCAGCTGATGCACATAGTACTAAGTTAACGACCACAATCCGTTGGTTTTGGTCTCGTCCTCATGTCACTAAAGTGAATTTCCGATTTAGTGACATGCGCCAAGATTAAGCCTCGTATCTTTGTTTACAAGCCTCTTCATGACTTGTAACCTTTATGAACACCCACTAAATTGACCATGCTGCGTTCCATAAAGTGAAGAAAACCATATGTTTTCAAGCTAGTTTTCGAGAAAAGCATGTTTCTTGCGCTTATACAAAGTTGAAGATCTTTTTCAGTGCTCCTGATTTGCCCATGCAATCGATCAGGCGTGATTATATATGTGTGCAAAGTTTGAGGGGCACTTTCCAAGTTCGTTTTCAAAGGAACATGCCTACTAAACCCTAAACCCTAAACCCTAAACCCTAAACCCTAAAACCCTAAACCCTAAACCCTAAACCCTATAATCACAAATTCTACAATTACATACTATACAATCAATTTCTCTATAATCAATTTCTATAATAATTAAATACTCTATAATCACATATTTTATAAATTATATATTAAAAATATGCTATAATTTTAACCTTAACAATCACATACTCTATATCGGTATACCTTACTATAATATTCTTCACAACTGTAAACTTCATTTTTTAATCACATTTCATATTACCATTTCCAATATACCATATCCCTTATCACATACCTTTACACTTCATACTCACTCTTCCACACTATATCCAACTACACACTCTTCCATTACATATTCTTCTGTCATACTCTCTTCAACCATATATATCAATATTAACATTTTTTCTAATCTTACACTCATCTTTAACTTTATGTTTTTCGATCATTTCACCACTACATAAACCATCTTCTACAATTATACTACCATACCCTCCCCAACTGTAATAAACTACATCATTCATTATACTATACAACTATATTCTTAACAATCACATTAAATATATCCACTTACAATATACCACATGCTTAACTACACTCACTATCATTCCATACTCATTAACCCCATATTTTGCAACTTTATACTCCACTATCACATTTCTACTAACTTATTCTCTACAACTACATATCAAATCATCATCAACTATTTTTTTACAATCATCTTCATCGCCATAATTTACTAACATACATTCCACAACCACACAACCCACCATCAACAATTTCACTACCGTACTCTACATTAATATCCACTATTATTTCATCATTTACAATATCATTCTCTCTTAATTTTTGCTCTATAATCACAATTTAATTACCACATACCATACCATAATTTATCGTATTTTTCATACACTAACACTACCTCTACGTTCTGATATACAATCATAACCACCTGTAAACCCACATACCCTACTTCTACTAATTTGACGAAATCTTACTTTATAACTACACATTCTACTACCCTATACACTTTACCACTATTTTACCACACACTCCTCATTTTCGAATTTTATTTTCACTTACTATTCCATTACTTTTCCTTCCTATACAAAATCTATCACTACTCATACTACTACAATATTCTGCACATACACATTTTTACCAACAAATTCTCTATATCAATTCCATTCTTTACTCAATCTATAACATCTTAATTCAACACCATATTTTTATCACAAACCTCATTTTATCAACGCTTTATCTACTTACAATAATATCACTTCATCTACCAACGTAATTCATATCACTACATATTAATTTCCACAAACCATATATTTAACATTTTTTCTACATATAATACCATCATTTTTCTGCTAACAAATATTCGATCATATGTCTACAATCACATACATTCAAACTCATGTACTACAATCTCGTACTCTACAACTACATAATATACTATATTATCACATTCTATACTAATATATTCTATACAACTATATTATATATTCAAAGTTAATATACATCATTCTTAATCACATACACTATTACTTTATAGTCATTCAACCACGTATTTTACAACTTATATTCTACCACAACAAATTCTACTATCATCTACAACCTCATACTCTACCAACATATATGCTACTACCACTTAACCCACCACTACTAATTTGTGGTGTAGCGGGATCAGCAAAATCTGCGAGATCGCTAGATCCAACTTCCCACCAATGCCCGGACACCGACTAACGAAGGGGGTCCTCCGATGATCCGTGATCTGTTGAACTTGCTCACCTTGTGTACCCGTCGGTTGGGCTGGGTCTTCCTCTCTTGGTGACTGCTAAGTTGTCCGATCTGTGCTGGTTGAACGTCTTGGCGTGACGTTGGGGTCGCAGAGTGGCGTGGAAGTCTTCACACCACTCGCCAGTAGTAGATCCGGAGTCCAAGCGATTAGATCAAGCTTGGATCCGGCGGCCTAGATCTGGATCCGGCCTTGTAGTAATTCCTTTGTAGTAGATTTCCCTTTACGCGGGGTCCTTTGATTGCTTGGCGCTTCCTATAGCGCGATCTTGATACTTGAGAAACCGAAGATCTACCGGCTAAGTAATTAATACCGGGATCTTGGATCTGCACTTAGGGTAAGATACTAGGAGGTTGGATCTAGCCAATATATTACCTAGATATTATCAACCACCCTAGATCTATACACCTAAATCGCTATTAATACCGTAGGGCCAATGTAGTTCCCGTTTCCAGGCGCGTACCGAAGCACTTGTGTCGTACGATGCAAATTCGGTTCTGATTTAATGACAAGACCTATCCCATCCTGTATCCTATCCTTAACGACACATCGACTGATTACGCTATTTAATGACAAGACCTATCCCATCCTGTATCCTATCCTTAACGACACATCGACTGATTACGCTATCCTGATTCTTGTCCTTTCTTGTCCTCACCATCCTGGCAGTCGACATCTTTGCAGATCACCTTGGATCTGAACCATAAACATTAGATCACTAGTCGCAATGTTGTGATCTGGCCTTCTCCTTTCTCCAGTATCGTAATCATCACCCATAACATCCAGATCACACGTCTCCCGAGTCAGATCATGCCTTAATAGGCCAGATCACGCTGATCCAATTCCAGATCGGCTAGATCGGGTAGATCTCCTTGATCTGGGATATCCGTGGTTGATCCAGTGATAATACTTCGTAATAAGCATAATCGTAATATATCCCAGCTTACTCCAATGTCAATCCTCCAATCATCGTCCAGCTTTGCCATAATATCTCTAGGTCCTAGATCACCCGGATCCGCCTATAGATCTAGGTCCACAGATCTTGATCCAAGTTCCCTGAATGGAACCTGGAATGCGTACCGATCTAGCCTTCACGGCTATAGATTATAGATTTAAAAATTATCTTTGTAGCTTTCAGTCTCTTCAGTTTTGAATTTGCATCCATTGCAATGGCGATTAAAGGAAGACCTCGTACGAACAGGAAAAAAAATCTGCTGAGTTTTCCGTTAACGTCTGTACGTGCACTATCCTATGCACGTGCTGAACAGCAACGTCCTCCTGTACATCGAGTGTGAACAATGAGATCGGTTGTGCGGTACCATGTTCTTACTTCTAAACAAAATTTATCACTACTCCTACGACCATAGTATTCTTCACATAAAACGTTTTACTAACAAATACTCATTACCTATTTCAATGTTTAACTCATTCTACAACACCTTACTATTTATATTATCACAAACCTCATCTTTATCAATTCTTTTTCTACTTACGATACCATCACATCCCCTACCAACATCAATTCTACCACCACATAATCAACGCTCCCTCCCCCTTTCTCGAGATGTCTTCACTTCGTGATTTGGTGCGTGATAAATTCTTTTTGAATCTACCTTGCAAGGGCAAGAGGAGACTGCAGTTGAATTAATGGGGGAGGATGAAGATGAAGAGGGGGTGGGAGACAAGAGCGGAGATGAAGAGGACCATGGTGAAGACGAAGGACAAACCAAGAAGGTCCACCTATCGCGCGATGATTATCAGATTATTGTGAGCTGGATGAAAGTACTAGAGAACGTTTCGGTCATTCATGGCAAAAGTGAAAAGACAAAGGTTGGTGGAAAGCACAAAGTTATAACATGGACGCGTTCAATGCACTTGTGAGTCATCTTAAACGAAATACGATCACTTTAGCGTTGAGAAAACTGACAGGCCGGAACATGGAGCAAACGTGGCGAACTTACATACGGTGATTCTGGAAGAATCTAAAGTTGTGTCAATCAGATACTGGAGCGGGGCTCTCTAAGCGCGGATTAACTTGTGGAGTATCCTTCCAGCAAAAAATGGAGCATAAATGCCCCCACTTTAGCCGCATGAGGGCCCTTTTCGAAATGAAGGCAAACGTAACACCATCTGCAACAGTGAAGCTAGGATTATCTTCGCTGTCAACCTGCTCTAATGTCACCTCCGACAACTACCAGGACACAGAGAGTGGTTATGCTGATGTTATATGTTCCGTTGAGAATGATTGTTGGGTTAATGAGGAGCTGACTTTCGTTCCTGGAGCTCAGTCCCAACTGGTCTCTCCATCAACACCAACCCAGTTGATAGCCTCGCCTTCTCATAAATTGTCGGAACAGGGGTCAAACCTCGCTATTGCGCCTGCTCCATCATTGGCATCTCCTTCCAAAGCAATCCAGGCTCCATCAACGACGAAAAGGCTCGAAGACGTCAATGCTACCCAGTTTTCTAAAGCACAAACACTGAAACGGTCATGCTCCGCTCCCGGAATTCCAAGCAAGTAAAAATTAACAAGAGTCAGAGAACATCGGATGGGAAGACTGGATGCCGAGCGAACGTCAGGTGTCGGTGATAGAACGGGTGTCGGGCGTGCCTCTGGGGATGGATATGGACGTACCTCTGGAGAGTAGGTCGATCGAGTAAGTTTCCTGAACTTCTAGTACGACGTACCACCTGCAACACCCAATGCTTTTTGAGACGGTGGGCTCCTTGAGAGATCTAATCAGTCAGTGCCACTGTGATGCACCTGATATAGTTTTCCACACCAGTGACACTCGCGCCTAGTCGAGGAGATAATGTCAAAGTGCTCCATTTTGAAAATGACGTTCACACCGCTACTCCCCCTAGTACGAATATACAATAGAACTGTAACAGTAGCGAAAGATTAGTATAAATTTTGTATTGTAGAGTACTATCAATTTACTAATAACCTCGCTTTACTTTACTCGATCATCAACCAAGACTAAAGTAGTCCATATAAAATAGGACCATTTGGGAATTCAAATACTGCTGTAACTGTTTTACACTTTATAACAAGCTTACAAAATGCTTCCAGGCATCAGCCTATCCCTGCCTATCCTTGAATCTTATCCTCTGCCTACATGTAACGTAATATTCTATTGTTAGTATTCAAAAGGCACATGCCACGTTGTGGCGTTGGTGTCGTTTATTACGATTCACATAGGGCAAGATTACATTATAATATGAAGCGATATAAGAGTGTTGTTCTCCTGCCTAAACAAGGGTATATCTTGCAAAAGTATGTGTATCGTAACATTCTATTGTTACTATTCAAAAAGCAAATGCTACGTTATGGCGTTGATACCGATTATTACGATTTACATAGGAAACATTACATTGCCAAATGGAGTGAGCACTTCATCGAGACGCGTGTTCGGGACCATGGGGGTGCGCTGCGGCCGCGCGCCGTCCATTGCAAATCGGTGTAGCACTTCGTCGACGTAAGCTTCCTGTGATAGCACAGTTGACGGTCCTTTGCGCTCTACTCGCATGCCGAGGAACTGATCGGGTTCTCCTTGATGCCGTACTTCTCCTTGAGACTTGACATTAGGCGATAAACTTGGGTTTCGTTGGTGTGAGCGACGAGCAAGTCAGCGACGTAGAGGCACACGAGTATCATCGACGTAGAAGCACACGAGTAACAGCGAGTCTTCGACATATGCAAAGTACAGACAGGCGTCAACATCAGTAGGCTGCAATCCATAGCTGCGCAAAAACGCATCTATTTCGATGTGCCACTCCCGTCCCGCTTTGCCTCAAACCGTAAAGGGCCTCACGCAGTCGCCACACCTTGCCTTCTTGATCCGCTTGAGCGAAGCCTTCCACCGGTTTCATATAGATGACTTCCGGGAGCTCGTCCTTCACGTAGGCCGAGGGAACATCACCCTGGTGCACCACCAACTGCAATTTAGCAACCAGTACGAAGAATATACGCACCGAGTTGAGCGTTGTGACATGGGCGTAGGTCTCGGCGAAGTCGATCAAGAACCGCTGTCGTTCTCCTCGGGCGCAGAGGCGCACAATCTCGCCTCGTGCACCGGTTTTAATTCGAAACTGAATCGTGCGATCGAGCACGGCCGCGTTGGGTGGAGCGTAGACCCACTCGAAAGTGCCGTTCTCAAACAGTGCCTGCACCTCCTCCGATATTGCGCGGTTCCACCCGGCCCACTGCGGCGACCGCGACTCGAGGTCAGTGCCGAGCACAGACAACGCTGCCGCGACACGCAGGTCTTCGTCAGTGCGAACTTGGTGCACCGTCACTAGCGGGTATACGCCCTTGACCTCTCGCGCAATGCAGGCAACTGTGCGGTGCCGCCCACACGACACGGAGTAGCCCTCTGGTGTGAAGATGACGTCGTGACCCGTGTGTATTAGGGTGGAGATGGATATCAACGTGCGTGGAAAATTGGGAACAAAGTATACATTTTCCAGCACGAAATCCCGCACGGCACACGTGCCCTTCCCATCATCCACCAACGCCTCGATCTTGACGTCCCCTACGACGGTGGCCACCACCGTGTGTCCATCCGCTACACGAACGATCAGTGGCCTGCACTTTCGCTTATTTGCGAGTTCGTCGGGTTGGCCGGTCAGGTGGTGAGACGCGCCCGAGTCTAGCAGCATCGGGCTCCACCTGACGCCTACCCTTCACTCGTCTTCTTCATCGCCGTCGTCTACGTCTGCGTCCGTAGTCTTCACATCCTCGTCTTCCTCCGAATTGTTCACGTCCACCAGCTGCGCTGACGCCTCGTTACGGCCTTCGTTGACTGGCTTGTTCCGCAGACACTTTCGATGGAAAGCTGCCGTGTGATCTTCACCACCGCATTCGAAGCACACGATGCCGGGCCTTCCGGCGAAGGTGCCGTAGTTCTTCGGTTTCTTCTTACGCTCGACTACCGCCGCGTTGGCTTCTGCCGCTCGCTTCTTGCTGGTTTCGGGTTTCTTTTGCGTCCTCAGCCTCGGCGGTGGGTTTCGCGCCTTCGCCTTCGTCTTGCTCGTTGCCTCAGCACTGGTGGCATGTGATTTTGCCTTATTCTTAGTCCGATCAGGCGGCCGGTCGTCGGACCCCGCCTTGCGTGAGAGCACTGCGATTGCCGCCTGGAGTTCGCGCTCCGGGTCCTCGCACTCTAGGTCTGCCTTGGTCTCCAAGAAGTCCGTGTATTTGGGATATTCGTTCCGCACGAACGCCACCAGAGACCAACGTGCGTTCGCGCGTTGCGTCTTTTCACCCTCCAGTGCATCTGCCATCTGCAGCAACCGGTCTGCATACTCGCGGTATGTCTCGTTCCATCGTTTTCGTTCGCTTCTGATACGGTCGGCGATGTCGACACCGAGCAGAACCGGACGGAGGTTGTGCGCCAATGCATCACCGGCGTCGGCATACGAGGCAGCGGGGTTAGCCTGGCACCATTCGCGATACCAATGCCGGGTCATGCCCGTGAGGAACGTCTTGAGAATGGTTTTCTTGACCTCGTCGCTTCAGACATGTCCCGCGAGGATTTGAGCAACAGCTATTTGTTCGTCGAGTTCACCGCGGAACTCACGCGCCTTGGCGTCAAAGTCGCCCGATTGTACCGCGCCGCTGAACGTGCTGATCATGATGTTACGCAGGTCGATCTTTCCTTTCTTCTTGTCGCTCGTGTCGCGATCTCCCACCGTGGCTTCTTCCTCTTCAGTCCCGGCAGCGTCTTCATCAGGTTCGCGTTCAGGTTGCGCTCCTCCTCCTTGATTCTGTTGTCCGCTGAGCTCAGCAGCGATGGCTGCCAGAGCTGGGTCGACCGCGGCGATTTGCGCCACGACCAAAGGGTCGAGGTTTGCGATACCTCCTGCTGTGGCGTGGCCGGGACAGCTACAACCGAGCTGGGCGGGCCCCCTTGAGCCACCGCACCACGCTGACAGTTGCGATGCTGCGAGGTTGTTGAACTGGCGTGCGACCTCGCGCGACCGGGGGTTCCTCTTGTATTCACCACCATATTGCTCGAGACTTGACGCGGTTGTTAACCTGTAGGAACCCACCTCTAATCGATAGGATGAAATTTCCAGAGTGACTATGTATTTCGCTATCAAACCTTTCCTACCGCTAAGTCCGTGCTTGCGCGAGGGTAGATGGGCGTGGGCCTCCTCGTGGAAAGCCCCTCCAGAGAGATCACCTGAATCTCTCTGGCGTAAGTGGGAGTGGGAAACTTCGGCCACCTAGGCGCTGGTTGTCCCTGTCTACTACCGCGTCCAACATTTGCCAACACTCTCAAAGTCTGTGGGTTTATGTTTGCTGAAGAAGACCAAAAGCGCTGGAAGTAAGTGCTGAAGGATAGTCCCCGCAATATTCAGCGCACTGATTAGCAATTACGAGTCAAAGACAGTCCCAAGAAAGCTCTTGACCGTGCTGATGTTGTTCGCATTGTCGACTTGGGGCTTGGTACGAACGCTCCACAAAAGCTAATAGCTGGTCTGTTCAATTGTACTCAGCAGCGCATCTCCAACATCGTATGTGATGTTAAGAAAAAGTTGATTTCGAAGTCGCTTAGCTAAGGATGTAGCTGTTTTCTAAGTGCTAATAAGAAAACTATGACTTGTGCGTGATATCTGATGTAAGAATCGTTCGTTTGACGGACTGTGTCCGTGGTCGCGATGCATGTCTGCAGCACCTCTTCGATAACCTCCTGGAGAACACCGTCCGTGCAGATGGATCTACAGCACTTGAATAAGAGTCTTCTCTCACGTACTTCTTGTTGCTCCAAAGATAGAAATGCTAGTAAAGCGTGTCTGAAGAGCTAATGTGAGAGCGGAAAATTTTTCCCGCATCTGTCCGAAGCGCTCTTGATCCTAATCTTGAGTCTAATCTTGAGCCTCATCTTGTCGTTAATAAACCCCTAATTCAGATCGTAGATCATTGTCGTTTATAAGCTCCTAATGTTTATTCTAACTAAGTTTTAGTCGTTAATAAGCACCTAATTAATAGCCCTCCCGTTTATGATCCTTTAATCTGTGCTATCGCTCAAGAGAGGTGGTACCTCCTGTCTCACACAGGTAGATGACCGTATGAGACAGGAGGTACCTTGTCTGAGGGATTTCCATTATTTAAGACTGTGATTGAGACTATTTCCAGAAAGCTCACCTATTTATATGATGATAACATATGTTCAGACTATCTCCGGGGGCTTATTTATTTTCCGAGACTTTGTGTATTTTAGTAGAACACTAACTGCTTCGATTGTTTGTGCAACGCTAATAACACTTGTACTAAGTGTAGAGGTTGTCTTTGCTAAAGTTGTCATTTGCAGGACGTAGTAATAGTTAGGTTCTTCATAGCATTTCCACACAAATACGAATCTATTTTAAATTTGAATAGGATTCCGATCCTGCTACTGATCTGCTCAAGTTGTCATTTTCCAAATGTCCAAGAGCAGATCACGCCAGCCTACAAACTACGGGAATGCTCGTTTTCAAGTCGGCCCTCCTGATCTCCTTGCTGCTCGCGAGCTTGGAATCTTTCGCCAAGATGTCCATATTGATAGCAGTGATTCTTCAAGTTCATCGTATGGCGTCGCCTATACGCTCAGAAAAACCGTTGCAAGCTCCGAATTTTCGTCTCGAAAGGCCGTTCATAGCAAGTGTAAAGACTTCGCAATCAAGGGTGGTTACCAGGTTTTTGTGAAGCAAACGAGTGTGAAAGGAAACAATTCGGGTAATTCGAAATTTGCTTGCAAGAATCTCAACGGGATGCAATTCTTCGATCATGAATCAGCTCCAGAGTAATTATCGCGCCCGTTTTTATCAACGTTCATGGAAAATTGGGGATATGGAAGATAACTCAAGCAAATATTGCACAATCATTTGGACATCATTGGGACATCTACCGGTCCGTGTGTTGAAGTTTCGCTTCCGCTCCCTGCTAAGGCTAAACGGAACACCACCCAGACCACCAGTAAATTGACGGCAATGATCGAGGGTGAAATACTAACAGTTCACAATGGGCTTTACGACTACGAAGACAGGTACAGCTATCAAGAAATTTCTGAAGTCGAAGGAGCGGATGTCAGCGCGAGTGTTTTACCAAGAATAAAACAAGCAATTGACGAAAAGCTTCACGGAGATTAGCTGAAAGTTATCAAAAACGTGAGGCTTACTTCACAAGAACCCCGGATCAGTGTGGATGTTTAAAAATCTCCTAGTGGCAACGTTTTCGGAAGAGCGTGTTTTATTCCAAACGTGGGAATTCACATGGCGCGTTTCTGTAAACCATTTATTATTTTTGACGGGGTACATCTAAAAGAAGAGATGAACAAACAGGGAGTATACGTGGTTGCTACGGTTACTGACTACAACCATCATATTATCCCATTTGACCTCGCCTTGGTTTCGAAAGAAAATTATGACAACTGGGAGTGGTTTTTGAGGAGTGTAAAAGAAGCTACTGGATTCGAAAAAATCACAATATTGTCAGACCGCCGAAAGGGATTACTTCCCGCAATAGCTTACGTTTTGTCTCGTGCCGGTCATCGTTTCTGTCTGCGAGAAATTATGGACAGTATCGGTACCAAATGTGGCAAATTGTCTGAAGAAGATCGCATTTGGGTGTGTAGGATGGCTCGAAGTGACTGTGAAAGCGATTACAAATTATTTCGAAGCGAACTTGCGGTTAACCACCCGGCTGCGGCTGCATATCTCGATGAATTAGAACGCTGTCACTGGGTGAAGTAAGCATTCAACGAAACTTTTCTGGTGCCTACTTCGATGAAATTACATCTAATTTGTCGGAACAGGCAAACAACTGGATGGGAACCGAGCTCCGTTCTGCCAAGCTATTGGACGGCTTCAATTGATACTATATCAAATTGAGCGAACTAATGTCTGCGAAGCGTCAATTGGTTGGAAACTGGATTAAAAAGAGCGGAGAAGAAGGATTGATCCCGAAACTACTAAAACAAAACACGCAATGATCGAGCAATTGCAGCTGAAATGTGCAATTTTACTTCACTAATGGAGGGGGTTACAGCGTACAGCATCTCGGCCCGATTGCAATTCCAGGATATGTTCATCCACACCGAATTGTGGACCTTCCTGATCGGATATGCACATGTTTCAACTGGCAACACGAAAATTTTCCCTGTGTCCACGCAATCTGTGCAGATATCCACGAAGGACTGAGAATTGATCTGCTATATGACACCAAGCGTCTTTCACATGGACATTTCCGCGAGACTTAAAGCATCAAGTTACTACCGTGGCCTATTACAGCTACTTTGCATCAAGATCTCAGTGTACTGCCTCCTCATCAAGAAACACCTCCTGAAAGAATTGGAAAATGGGGGCTTAAACCAGGCCCTAATCCGAAACATAACATGAAAGAGTCCAAGAAAGAAATAGGCCGGACGTAGCATTTACATTTACGCATATAACAATGCTTTGTAGGACTTTCACCACTAAAAAGTAATATTTGGTAACACAAAACACTATCCATCAGTCTATAAAAATATCGCGGTAGTACAAATATTTTGGACTAATTGAGTATTACATCACATTTTGACATTAAAATGAAAGTTTGTCTCCCAAATAGTCAAAAGGTTTACCCCCCCCCGCAGATTCCCACGCGACGATCAGTACCCGTACGACTGTTTTAACAGTTTTCTTTCATAAGATCAGATGTAACGGGGTTACATGAAGGGGTACCCTAGAAAGGGCACCGCCTATAGAAGTAGATATACTTCTGTGAGTATTCTGTTTAGATATTCTGTTGTGGGTAGTGTGGACCACACTACTACCACGTAGGTTGAGGTGGCTGAGGGCCAACCAATAGCATTAAACCTACCTTTTATATGCATATTAAGGATAAACTATAGTTAATTAGTAGTTTATATTACAGGCCGAATGAACCTAATTAACTATAAATACATCAGTCTTAAACTTACGCTAAACTGGCTATTAAGTCCCCTAAGACCAGGGACTAGTGAACTGCCGTTCACTTAGAGTTTGTATACTCTTGATAGCACGCTTCCTCAAGCAAGGTGCTCGTGTGACCTCATCACACTTGGTAGCACTTGTAGTCAATCCACGCCTACGCGGGTAGATTGGCTACCTGAATCCTCTGTGGCTCCTACAAGGTAAGCCAAGATGGATAGAGGATCTAAGTCCCCATGGTAGGAGTGCGGACGGCGCACGCCATGGAGGCTTAGCCCCTGAGAGCCTGGGTGCTCTCGAGACGAGGAAGAGCAGCGGCGGACTGCTCGTGGTACACGTGAGGGTACGGTAATATGGAGATCCCTTCATATTCCTGATTGACGCGGGGCGTCGACGAACTTTGCTCGACGCCAGATGGTCGCGCGGAATGGCGACAAGTATGCCGATGATTTGTGAGAAAGCAAAGGCAGGGGCCAGGTCTCGGTGAGACTGGCCGGTGGTACGGTGGTTAACGTACCTGGGTCCGGATGGACCTGGCTGTAAAGTTTGAGGACTTTGACAGCACGGAGTCGTTCCTTGTCCTAGACATGGACAAGTACGACTTGATCCTGGGCATGCCGTGGCTCGAAAAGCACGAGCCCTGGATCGATTGGCGCGGCAAAGCCATTGGGGCTAGCCGGCCCGCAGTCTCCGACAGGCCTTTGGTGGGTAATGTTCCCCTTTATGTCCGGGACCGGGGCGCCAGAGATGGTCGCCAAGGCGCTTATGCGCCCGAAGAAGTACTGGGAGTCGCTGCCTCCAATGAAGGTGTTGCGATGAGCCTCGCAACCGGTCGTGAGACCAAGGCTCATTGCCAAGCATGTGGGATCGCCACGATGGCAAGTCCCAACGCTGAGAGTCGCCGCGCCGTATGGGCTTCGACTGTGGCAGTGCCGGACGGCAGTGACCAGGGGGGTAACATAGGTCCGCAAGCAGCAGAGGCTGCTGAGGAGAGCGCTAATGGCGTCTTGTGTGAGGGTAACATAGGTCCACAAGTGGGTAACGTAGTTCCGCAAGCGGGTAACATAGGTCCGCAAGCAGCTGAGGCTGCTGAGGAGGACGCCGAGAGCGCCTCCGGCGTGGGCAACACAGTTCAAGAAGACCAGTACTAGGGCGGAGGTGTCATTGAGCACATCCCGTGTGGATAACCAAGTACCACACTCGGAGTCTGAGACTCCACCGGTACGACCGGTCGAAGAGCAATGCCATGTCTTCGATGGCGTGTTCGGTCGTCAAGTGAGGGCAGGTGCCGTCCACTGCCTGAGGTGTCAGCACTACTGAACCTTGAGGAACTGTCCATGAAGGACTTCCTGGCCGAGTTGAAGGTCGGAGAGATTGCGGAGATGGTGCTCCTGAAGCCGGTGACCTCTCCTGAAGATTTGAACTCTTCCTCCGTAATGGACGAGGATGTCCTGGAGAGGTTTACGAAGCTGCGTGCAACACGCTTGGGTTCTGAGATCCTCAAGAATCCGGAGGATCCGGTGTATCCTCTTGTAAAAGAATACTCGGATGTGGTGTCGAAACATCCGCCATTCCAACTCCCGCCGGATCGGGGAGTACGGCACGAGATTGACCTCGTGCCTGGCACAAAGTACTGTGTCACGAGGCAGCAGCCTCTACCTCTCGAGCAGTGCGAGGTCATCGATGCCTTCTTCGCCGAGAAGGCGAAGTCGGGAATGGTGCGGGAGTCGAAGTCCCCGCACTCGACGCCAACCTTCTGCGTTCGTAAACCGAACGGGAAGTGGCGTCTGGTTCACGCTTACAACAAGCTGAACAATACGACGGTACCGGCACAGACGCCGATCCCTCGCAAGGATGTGTTGCTGAACAACATGTCGGGCTGTACGCTGTACAGTGCCCTGGATCTGGTAGACGGATACTACCAGATCCTGATGCGGGAGAGTGACATTCCTCTCACCGCAGTGAGAACCCCAAGCGGGGTGCTCTGGGAATGACTAGTGATACCAGAAGGGCCTTCCAATGCCCCAGCGACGTTCATCGCTTGGTCACATAATTGTTTAGTCCATTGCGTACCTTCGCACAGACGTACTCTGACGATATATTCGTACATAGCCGTGCCGAAGGCGGCCAGACGGCTATGGAGGTGCATTTGAAGCACCTCCGTCGAGTGTTCGAGGTCATGAGAGCTAACAAGCTCTATGCCAACATTGACAAGTGCGTCTTTGCAGCTGAGGAGATAAAAGTCCTCGGCTGCTTTGTCAGCAGGGTCGGCGTACGCGCCGACCCAGAGAAGGTCAAGGCCATAGCGGCTTGGCCAACCCCGAGGTCGCAGATGGACCTCCGGAAGTGGTTGGGCTTAGCCAACTATCTTCATAAGTACAGCGCAGGGTACGCTGAACTTGCTCGACCCTTGTCGGATCTCTTAAAGAAAGATACCGACTGGGTCTGGGAACGACAGCACCAGGATGCTTTCGACAGCATCAAGGCGAGCTTACAGCAAGCGCCAGTCCTGGCCTTGCCGGACGAAAACAAGTCATTTAGCGTCGTCTGTGACGCTTCTGACTATGCAATAGGCTATGCGCTGTTGCAGAAGGACGACGAAGGACACGAACGTGTCATCTCCTTCCAGTCCAGGCAGCTGAAGGCTGCCGAACGGGACTATCCCGTTCATGACAAGGAGCTACTTGCAATGAAGTACGCTCTTGTCAAGTTTAGAGTTCACCTCTTGGGCACGAGGCCCTTTGTGATCTACACTGATCACGCGTCCTTGCGGACTGCCACCAACTCGCCGCATCTGTCGCAGCGGATGGCGAGGTGGCTGTCATTCTTCGCGGAATACAACTTCCACGTTGAATACAAGCTGGGCAAGCTCAATGTGCTTGTCGATGCATTGTCGCATCGACCTGGCTATGAGCTAGCTCATGTCAGTCGGGTTACGACAGATCTATACGATCGGATACGCTTAGCGTATCAGGAAGACGAGAACTACACACCACTGATACAGTTCTTGTCCGATGACAAGGACGCCAAAGTCGACAGGCTTTCGCCTCGACAGCGGGCGCAGCTCCATCGTTATGAACTGGCCGATGGGTTACTCCATTACAGAGTAGACCCTAGAGATCCTCCTCGGGTTGTCGTTCCAAACGACGAGGATCTGAAGTATGACATACTTCTAGAGGCGCATGATGCGCCGATAAGTGGCCATCTTGGCCGAGAGAAGACCTACCAAATGGTCTCTCAGACATTTTGGTGGCCCCGCATGTATAAGTGGGTGGCACACTATGTCTAGACATGTGAAACATGTCAGAGGGTGAAGCCTTCGGGCCACGCCTCGGCTCCACTGCGGAGCCTACCAGTACCAGAAGACTGCTGGAAGTCGATGAGACTCGACTTCGTCTTCGGCCTGCCGGCCGATGACAAGGGCAACACCGGCATATTGGTGTTTGTGTGCCGTTTGAGCAAGATGTACCATCTTGCTCCGGTACGTGACAAGGTCACCGGGAAACAACCTGCACAGCTGTTCCTAGATAGCGTGTTTCGCTATCATGGTCTACCAGAGACCATAGTCTCGGACAGAGACCCTCGTTTCACGGGTGCGTTCTGGGACATCCTGTTCCAACTACTGGGAACTAAGTTGACGATGTCAACTGCGGACCATCCGCAGACGGATGGTCAGACGGAGCGCGTCAACCGCGTGCTCGAAGATACTCTGCGCAGTATCTGTGCGGAAGCACCTCGATCCTGATCGAACCAGCTTCCTATTGTTGAGTTTACACTCAACAATGCGGTACACGCATCAACGAGGTTTACCCCGTTCTATTTGAATGGGTTACGACACCCTCATGTGCCTCTAACCTTGCGGGGAGGCACCGTGGCCTCCATCGTAAGTGGGGGAGAGGGTGGAAAGCCTTTTCCTCCCTGGTCTCAGAAATTGAGCCCGAGTCTTTACAAAGACAATTGTCGTCCTTTATAGACGCCAGGCCGACGCTAATCAGCTGGGTTAGAGATGTAATGGCATTAGCCCAAGACAAACAAAAGGAGTACTCAGATAAACATAGAGGAAACTTAAACGTGTTTAACGTTGGGGGCCTAGTTCTCCTAGACACTAAAAACCTACTGCTAAAGGTGGTTAGCTCTGTAGAGAGCAACAGGTTGAAGCACCGCTTCATCAGACCCTTTGCGGTCCTGGCCAGACATGGCGCTGCGTACGCCATTGATCTTCCTAAGTCAATGGCTACGCACCCGACGTTCTACGTGGGGCGTCTTAAGCGGTACCACGATCCGCTGGAACATTCGTTTTGGACGGAGGAAGGCCAAGGTGAGAGCTCACCTCCTCGAAACGAGGCTGAGTCCTCTGGACAACCGGAGCTGCCGGTGTCGAAGATTGTGAATGATACACAGGCTGGTAACCACGCGAGTCATACGAAGGGTATGACGGTACAGAGTGGGAAGATCTCGGGTAAGAACTATACCCATAAGCCGAGTGGTACGAGTACCCCTGCGGCTCATAAGAGGGCGTCCGACCATGCACCTCATGGCTTAGAGCGTCTAAGCCTCGATGGAGCTCCTTCAAAGCAGCAGCCGGAGCTCGGCGGTCAACGCGCCCATGGAGCTCATGAGTCTCACGACCAAGAGCGTCCAAATCTCGACAAAGGACCTCAAGGGCCCCCGGCTTGCCAGCCTGAGCGGCAGCCTGACCACCAGGTCCAAGCCCAAGGGCTATCTCGATCGCATGACGCGATCTCGAAGCTGACGGACCTCGTCGCTTAACAGGGACCCCACAGAGTCCCGACCCGAAGATGAGGGTCCCGAAGGATACGCTGAGAAGGAGCCTCGTACTCAAACGCGTGCGAGAGCTCCTCCTGCCCTCCTTGATCGGAACGGCGAGCTCCACTATCATGTGGAGCGGGTCATCCAGGAGCGGCGGCGCTCTGGGAAGCGCCAGCTGCTTGTGAAGTGGCGGGTTACCCCTCGTCACAGAACTCGTGGGAGCCGGAAGACCGGCTCCGGGTTGACTGCCCGAAGGCTGTTGAGATTTGGGATCTGCAACAGCCGGGCGTAAGTAGTTCGTGGCTTCTTAGCTGCCTTACGGTGTACGGTCCCTGAATCGACGGAACCGTACCCGCGCTCGTCTTGAGCGCTGGACTTAGACTGCTGTCTAAGTCCCTCTATGACGGAGTGGAGTTGCCGCTTAGCGATTAAGTGGGCAAATGACATGATGCTATTTCCGATTTTCGAGCGACAGGTGGATATTACGTTACGATGTGATTGGTTATAATATGGGTTATGAGAGAGGGGGAGCTTGGGACACGGCTGCACCCGTGCGACATCTGTGGAAGATTTTAGACGAACCTTCGCCTGACTGTAAAGGGGCCGAATGGACCAGAAGTGTACTTCAGAGTGTGCACAACTCTGAAGGTCAAATGCACTCTGTCTGGTCACCGGACTTTCCCCGACGATGAGTGCCTAATTCCTGGCGGAAAGTCTCTCAGAAGAACGTATCTCTGAGAGACCTCATCCCGTTACCGTCCAGCGCGACGATGATGGTTCAAGGATCTACACTATTTACCCGCAGAGACCAAGTATCGCGCGCCGGACGCCGCGCACCCGCGCAACCCTCAAGAACTTCGTGTACGTTGAAGCATTGGTGCTCCGTACTATGATATTCCGTTCAAGACTCTGGTATTCCCACTCCGAATGACCAAGACTTTGAAAACCAAAGTGATTTCAGACTCTGAAAACCCGGATACCAGACTCTGAAATCAACGAAGATTCAAGACCATACTGAAATCAAGTGAACCCAAGTTCGAGTAACGCAATCAAGTGATGTGTGGCCTGCACATCCCCTGTAATGACGTCTCTACCCATCAGCCCATCGGGATCTGTTGCACTGACCATACTGAAACCAAGTTTAGGTCACGCAATCAAGTGATGACTGCCCTGCACATCCCCCGTGATGACGTCTCTACCTGTCAACTCATCGAGATCTGCTGAACTGACTGCATACTGAAATCAAGTCAAGATACCTGATGCATACAAGAACCAAGTGTACCTGAGATATGAAGACCGAATGCATGAAGGACGCCAAGGACGACAAGAAGAAGAGAGTTACCAGAGATATATGAGAGTTATGAGAAAGATAAAACGATAAACAGAGTTCAATTTGCTTGCTACTGCACAAGTCCGCTTGAGAGGTATCCAAGCCACTGCGTAAAGGACGTACGCCGTGTGATCTCCACCAAATTCAGTCCCCTTAGGTGGAGATCAGGTAACGTAGAGACCTGAGAGGACCCGCCTATTCCATATCCTAGTTGGGTCGTTTGTTTTGTCTCTAGCGGTAGCCCATTTCATATTGCTCGTTTGGACAGGCTCTGGAAACTAGACAGTCGTTTCCAGGGTGCAAGGTAGACTGTTATATATAGCTGATTGTATTGGTTTATATTTTCCCTCCATATTAGAGGGTGGTGCGCGAACGTGAAAGGGATACCAGACAGACCAGGTGTCTGGTAACGAGTCCCTAGTTGACCTGGAGTACTAGCCCACCGTTCAAGGGCCCAGAAAGAATAAGAACGGCTGTATATTTGTATATTCCTGAACTCTGCATATATGTTGTTTATCTCTGAAAGTCAAGTATCTCGGTTCTGGATTTGTGATATCCAGACACCGATATCAGACTCTCTCTGGTATATTAACCTCTTCCCGACCACCAACTTTCTGGTAACCTACTTGGTTTCCAGAGACTCCGACTCCCAAACGCTCCTGGAAGGACTTCCTGAACCCCGACACCAGACTCCAAGGGAACACAACTTCTCTTCATTACGTACTTTCAGACCCCGGCGAGGGTCATATTCCCAAGACAACGAACCCACAGGGATACCACAAGGTACCACACGCCCACCTACGTTGTACGACTCTGAAATCCTTTCAGTAGTCATATAACCGGGTTCACTATACGCCACCTGCACCGCGATCAAAGTTTCACCGACTTCGCGACAACTGGTGCGCGTGCCCGGATTCGAACCAGGGATTTCACCGGATTTGAGAGTACAAGAAGAGAAAGTTTCCTGTCAAGCGTCTATATTCTAGATGGCTACACCGGGATCTACGAGAGGAGGACGCCGTGGTCGCGGTCGCGGTGCTCTGACACGTCAGTCCAAGCGTCTCCAAGGATTGCCGCCTGAGGAGCAACCAGACTTGGATGCTATCCAGAAGGCGGCTCGCGAGAAGAGGAAGGCTGCGCGAGAGAAGAAGGCCGCTGAGAGTGTGAACGTCGCGGAACCGGCGATCGAAGACCAGCCTGCTGCGGAACCAGAAGCTAAGGAGGCACCCGTTGTCTTTGGTGAACAAGGTCCTGAGGAAGGCCCGTCAGAAGTCGAAGCTTCTGGTGATGAGGTGACCACTGCCCGTGAGGGTGGTGATGAGGCGCCTGAGGGAGGCGCCGATATGGTTGAGTTCCCGGAAGTGGTCGATCTGCGTTCAGAGTCGACGACCTCCGGACAGTCCGTGGAAGAAACGAAGCCAGAACCCGGACTCTCTGAAGAGCGTGTTCCGCAGTCTCCGAAGTCTGAAGGTGCACCAATGTTGGATGACACGTTGATCAAGTCCGAAGATTCTCTGAAGACACCGTCTGATGAGTCTGGGAGGGCTGATTCGCTTGATGGAGAACGAGTGTTAAGGTATGTGCGTCGTGAGCTCCGCCGCTGGAAAGACATGGATGCCGGTAGAGTCGTCCCGCCAAGCGTCGAGTATGTATGGCCGACGACGAAGCCCAGTGTAGCCGTCTTCCAGAAAGCCGCTGCAGCGACCGGCGACTACATCAAGTGGCGGTGCTCCTCTGTATTCCCTGAAGATATGTGGATTTCGGAGTTTCACGTAAGACGTCATGGCTTTGGTAGGATTCAAGACCTTTCCTACGTTGAGATTCCAATGAGCACGTTGACGGCACCAGAGTGCGTGGCTGTTCTCCAGACAATGCTGTACGAGGCGGGTTTTGAATTCCAGAACTTGCTCCCGACGTGGTCCCAGACCCAGGCGTCAGCGATCTTTGAGTCTCAGGTACGCAGTGTGGCGACCAAACTTCAGAGTCGTCTCGCCATGGAACTGGTTGAGTGGGCCACTGTGACTGCCAGGTTACAGGTCAACCGACTCTCAGAAGGTATGAAACAAGAAGACACAACAAGTCGAGAAGGAACCGATGGTGTATTACCTGACAAGGATGCTGACCTACAAGGACGACAGCTGATCATGCGCCTCCGATGACCGGACTCCGAGTGACGCATAGTTCCAATGGTTCCAGCAGTGATGAGCCGCCGCAGTCCAAGCGCTTACAGCAGAGACCGCCGCGCCCTCAAGTCTCGTCAACACCGTCAGCCTTGTCGACGCCATCGCTGTCTTCATTGCCACAATACGAGAGTCGTTCTGATAACACACAACCAGAGTCCGGAACTCCCATGTCTGAAGATCGTAACAGCTCTCGAACTCGAATGACGGATGTGCCGGTTCCCAGCGTTATCGGGACCTCTGATGATCAGTCGTCTGGATTTCAGACCTCGCGTGGAAGCTCCACAGACTCGTCCTTGATGTCTGTGAGTCGAGGGGCGGCATCACACATGCCGCTGTCCGCAGAGGGTCTGGCGTTGATTGCCCAAGGCGCTGACGTCGGAGGAATGGTCTCCGGAGAAGGTATGGGAATCCAAGTGACTCGAACGTTGTTTCCTGTGAAATCGGAGCCTGAAGACATCGACATGCTGGAAGAGGAAGCTGAGGTGTCAGATGTAAAGCCTGAAAAACAGGCGTTCGTCCATGAGCCTTCACAGGGTTTCAGACAACCAACGTCAGAGATTCCGCCTTCATCTGTTTCCAGCCGAAGTGCAAGCCATCGAAGCCACCGCCAGAGTGTGAAGAGTGAAGACCTTCGGAAAACGCCGTCTCGACGCTTGAGTTCCATCGCGTCGAGTCGCACGAAGTCTGGAGCTCGAAGCTCTCAGAGATCAGGGACTGCCCAGATCGAACTGAACGTCATGAGGCAACAGCAGGAGTGGCAGAGCCGGATGGAGCAAGCGCAGATGGAGTTCTTGGCCCGAGAACGCTTGGAGTCCATGGAACGTGACCGCCGTCGGGAACAACGCGACTTGGAAGCAAGACGCGAGATCCAGACGCTCACCGACCGCTTGTTGGAGTCTGAGAACGCGAGACTGGAGGCGGAGAGACGTGCTGACGATGCTGAAGAACGGAGAAGTTTGGTATCGGAGAGTAAACCCAGAAGCCGCAGCGTGGCAGAGCTGGAGACGCTGAAATCAGATCTCTGGAGGTCGGAAAGCCAACGTCTGGAATCAGAGTTTGCTGATCGCTGGCGACAGCGAGAAGCCGAAGCCGAAGCCCAACATGCGCGCGCGACAGACGAGATGAAGCGAGACTGGATTTCCCAAATGAAGACCTTACAGCAGCGGATGAAAGATATGGAAGCTGAGCGCGACAGGGAGAAAGAGAGTTCTCAGAACATGCAACGCTTCCAAGCCGGTCAGTTGAGAAACCTTCGAGCAACATTGTCCCAAGTTCAAGAGGCGCGAAGGGTCGGTCACCCTGATTTAGCAACTGCAACCCCGGTGTTAGACACCGAGGACCCTGAAGTTGCAACTAAGTATCCGGTAGTCGGATCAGAAATCAGAAGTGAGGTTAGGGTTGAACCCATGTCGCACCCACCGGCTCTCAGGACGGCTCCTCGAGAAGTTGCGACCTTCCAACAAACTGCCCCTGCGCGAAGCTCGGTGACGAAGCGAGTGAAGGCTGAGAGGAATGGCGCCGCCGCTACGACCACTACAGCAACCCAAGTGACTCGAGTAGCCTTAGTGACGGAAGCCAAGGGGGACATCAGGCGTGCATCGACTCCACGACGAGATCCACCGCGGAAATCAGACGCTAGACGGTCTAATGGAGACCGAGAGGCGCCCCGCCAAGAGAAGCGCCGTGGTGAAGCACCAGACCCTGGTGGAGACTCTGAGGACTCGAGCTCAGAATCCGAAAGCTCGTCTTCAGACGACTCTGAGTTTGGCGAAGTGGTGAACCTGACAGCAGCGACGCAAGCTCAAGCTGGAACTACACTTCTGACGTTGAGGCCGTTCATGAACTCCAACAAACTCGTAGAGTTCGATCCTAGAGCCACACTCAGGGAACGCATCCACTGGTGGGAGCGATTCACGAATATGGCCTCTCAAGGAGGGTGGTCGACCAAGACACGCATTCAGGAACTCAAGTTGAAGCTTCCGGTATCTGCGCGTGACTGGTTTAACCAGCTCCCAAGAGTGTGTCCCGTGACTGGAAGGAGTTGTCGTCAGAGTTCAAGAAGCGTTACTGTAAGGCGCGGTCATCGTATTCAGAGAGATATTTCACAATGGCTATGAAGGACTCTGAGACCCCGCTCGAATTCTTCTATCGACTCAACTCCGCCGCGGGGAAGGCCGACATTGACTTCAGAAAATCGTCCAAGCGTCTTGAGAAGCACGTGCTCCGTTTTATCACGAAGCTCAAGGATGCGCGCCTGAAAACTTCGCTACAAGGTCAGAGATTCCGACGTATTTCAGACTTGGAGTATGCTTTACAACAGGATGAAGATGTCTGGCGAACAGGTGACCAAGATATGACCACCACCAAGGCTCGAGACTTCCGAGCAGACAATATCCACGAGGACCGTTCAAGCCAAGACGCATGAACCGGACTATGTCGTGAGAGACCCAGATTCTGAAGATTCTGATGATAATGACACGAAAACCATAAGGGATCTTAAATCCGATCAGGATGCCAGAACCAAACCGGTGATTCCAGAGTTCAGATTGTGACTTCGGAGTCTACCCGTGATGGAGACACTGCACAGACTTCATCGAGTGCCTCGACAGCTCCGCCGAGCGCTAGTTGGACGCAGACCCTGACAAATGAAGTGTACCGAGTGATGGGTGACATGGGATGGCATCCGCCGCCCCATTCCCCGTCTGGATCGTCAGGTCAGGGTTTTCATCAGAGACGTCCTGAAAATGGCGGTAATTGGAACAAGTTTTGCGAGAAATGTCAACGTCCAGGACACTCAGAAGAAGATTGCTGGAGGGATATCACGTGTGACCGGTGCCAGGAAAAAGGGCATCCAAGTCGAATGTGTCGAGCACCCCCCTGTGAAGTGTGTGGAAAATTACATCCCGGAAAACCCTGTGAAGACTTGAAGACTCTGGAAACACTCAAGCAACTCGCCCGTCAAGGCGCACTGAAGGACATGCCAAACCACCTGAGAGAAAGACTTCTGGGTGATGAGGCAGACTCTGGGAAGCCGTTAAACTAATACGCCCGTCGGATGGGGATCCGAAACGCGCCGGGCAAGGCAATACCCCAGAGTTATGTGTTCTAGTGTGTGTAGGACCGGAGCTGAGAAAGGTTCAAGATAAACCCCAACAATGCATGACCACTTTAACCCAGGAATCAGCTGTGCCTTTCAGAAATCCAGGAAATAAGTTACCCGAGATCTCTGAAAACACTGATCCGATACCTGACGACACAGTGTCATTCAGACTGAAGGATGGCGAATGCTACGGCTGGTGGGAGGATAATTACCCTGATCGTTCCAAGCGAGATGTGGTGATGGTGCATGGTGCTGTGAATGATCGCCGGACTAAGATTCTCCTGGATACCGGTGCGACTATAAACATTCTGAGTTACGACTTTGCGCGTAAGCTCGGACTCAGACTCAAGTCGCACAAGCAAACTAAGGTATCAGGGATGGGTGGTGTTCCGACGTACATTGGCGCCAGCGCTGAGATCAAGTTGACACTTGGGCCAAGAGTGGTATACATTGTGGATGTTTGGGTCGCGAATATTGGTGAAGGAATTGATGTGCTTTTAGGAATGGGCTTTATGTTTGCCGCTGGAGTGAGGATCAGTACTCGCGAAGGTCTGGTGTCGTTACCAGACGAAGTCGTGGTGATGATGTGTAATTGGGAACCGGTGACCACATTGGTCGTAGCAGGTTTGTCAGACCAAGCGAGGCTGTTCTTCTGAGTCCTGGTGAGGAGTTCATTGTTAGGATTGATTACGGTCCGACGAATCCGCAACGGGAAGTCGTGTGGGCTGGACGTGGTGATCGTTGGGTTACGCAGCTGATCTATGCTGCCCGCTCATGGCCTGTGGCAGTTCGTGTGGTGAATATTTCCGATAAGAACACCTGGGTCAACGAGCTCTCTGATGTCGCGAGGATCGTGGAATATGGCTTCTTCCCGAGACATGGGCGTTTCGTGCGTCCAGGTTCCGCTGCATATCGTGATTGGGAGGTACTGATCCTGGAAAGCACTCCGTCACCAGAAACGAAGAAGCGCATGGAACGAGAGGCAAGGCTGGAGGCTCTGATGCCGCAACCTCCTTGTGTGGAGCGTCCAGATTACATGGCCGACTAAGATACTGCAACGTCCGAGGTTGGATAATGCTCGAGTGCAATTTGTGAAATCAGACCCGACCCCAGTCATGAAGCGAGTGCGTTTTGCCCTAGATGCATCCACTCAGACAGATGATTGCTGCTGCAGTGGAGTGGCGGATAGCTGGACGCAAGTGTGGATACCAGAGATTCTGAGATGTCCTCTGAAAGTGTCTCTCCCAGCGACTATGGTGACGATTGCATCAGTTCTGGTGACGGCTCCTCGGACTCGGAACTAGAGTCTCCTGCAAGTGGTTTCAGACTTCTCAGTTACCAGCAGATGATCTGGACTTAATGGACGAGTCTTGGGATATCCCTGTTCAAGGGATGCCCGGAACACCTGTGGAAAAATTACGAGTGGAGTATGAGCGGTGTATGCAAGTCTCGAACGAAGAATTGGATTTGGAACCAGGTGTTTATATGCGGGAAGGCACGGAGCTCCTGCCCAGTTGCGCGATCAACTGGTCATGTTACCAGAGATTGAGGAATGACACCGGAGTGCGATATCGACAGTGCTGATGTTGGAGAACCAGGAAAGACAACACCAGAAATGGAGAAGAAACTACGTGACATTCTGAAATACCACAGAAAGATCTTCCTAGGAGATGGTAATGCAGCGCCCGCACCGGCAAGGGGCGTGGTTTGTGATCTAGATGTAGGAGACGCCAAACCGGTGGCCCAACGTCCAAGGTCCGTTGCCCCTCACCTCATGCTGAAGGTGTATGAGCTTCTCAAGAAACTTCTGGAAACTGGTTTGATCGAGTACTCCAATTCGCCGTGGGCATCCCCTATTGTGATCGTTCTGAAGAAGAACGGTGTTGACATACGAATGTGTATCGACTATCGGATTGTGAATGGTTTCATCCAGCTATCACCCTACCCGTTGCCTCTCATTGATGACCTCCTGATTGGGTTCGAGGCTGCGATGTGGTTTATGAGTTTGGATATGGCTAGCGGGTTCTGGGCGATCAGGATGACGGAGCGTGCTCGATTGATATCCGCATTTATTTGTCCATTTGGACACTTCCAGTGGGTGAGAATGCCTTTCGGCCTGAAGAATGCTCCTCTTGTGTATCAAGCTATGCTGGATAATTGCCTGTGGGGATTTGTGAGATTGTCACCAGAGGAAGAGGCTGAAGTTGACGCAGACGTTCTGGAATTCTTGCAGCTGAAGCCTCAAGACTCTGAAAACCAATCCTCAGACTTTGAAAACCATGCGCTGAAATCAGAGATGTCGGCTCTCACAAGTCAGATGACCGTTTTCCAGAGGAACATTCCGGTTCCAACGTATATGGGTCCAGTCCTGGGGAGAAGTTCGTATATCGATGACATTGCACATGGAGCGCCGACTTGGGACCAACTCTGTGACGATTTTAAACGCTCTGCTTTTCAGACTTCGCTACTGGAACATCTCTGTGAGTTTGCCCAAGAGCGAATTTGGGAACTATCGATCCCCCGTATCTCTCCCACGAAATCAGCGCGCCGGTCGTGAGAGCGACGCCCAAGATCGTCAAAGGAGTCGAAGAACTGCCGTTCCCGTCCACGCTAAAGGGGTTCAGAGTTTCATGTCGTTGGGATTCTCACAAGTTTATTGAAGTTTACCGGTTATCGCTGCTGCCTTTGGCGTTTGACGACAAGAGACCGCTCAAGGATCTGATTTCCTTTGCCAGAAAAGCTCCCAGAAGCATTTCCCCTCCTCAAAAACGCACCGATAGTTTCCCCCCACATCTGAGACCCGGGCCGAAACCAGTTTGGGCAGCCACGATGCGTGATTTTGGTTCACGGCAGTTTGTGTACGATGAGTGATTGTCCATCCTGCCGGTCTCGAAGACGCTGACTCAGGTATCAGCCGAAGAAAGAGGTGATTGCGATTCTCAGAGTCTTGGAAAATTTCAGAGCGCTAGTAGAGTCAAGTCCAGTGATTGTGGTGTATACCAGATACTCTGTGCTGAAATGGTTGTTGACGTCGAATTCCACCGATGGTAGAAACGTGAAGTGGGGTCTGAAGTTGTCGCACTGGGACTTAGAAATTCGCAAGATCCAGCGCGATGAAGACGGACTTCCAGCCATACTCGGCGCAGGCATCACACCCCGAGAACATTTAGACGAGGTATCTGAAAACCTGATTCCAGCCAAGGGGCGAGTCAAACCGCCAGCTCCTGTCAGTGTGGAAATGCTGGAAGCGAATTATCAGGGTCATGTCCTGAGTTTCGATGGTGCAGCAAAGACGTCTACTCGTCTGGGAAGTTGCGGATGCATACTCTGGAAACTCCCTGGTTGGAATGTTTGGAAGCCCGAGGATTTCCCCTGAAGGACGTCACTGTGAATGACTCGGAGTATTGTGGATTGAACTACGGTCTGAGGATGGCGTTGGAACATGGAATACATGAGCTAGTGGTTGTTGGAGACTCACGTATCGCAATACAACAGGCTCAGGGACTGATTAACTGCAACCAACCTAATTTGCAGCGGAGGTTGGCAGAGTTTGAATCTCTGAAAACCAAATTTCAGGCCCTGAAATTAGTACATGTGAAACGTGAGTTCAACCAAGCGGCAGATTACTTAACTTCGAAGACTCTGGCACTTGGGGAAGCTTGGCAGGTACAAGACGCTGACGAGCTCACCCATCTACAACTAGTGTCTAAAGTACAAGAGAAATTGATGAAGCCCTGCCCAGCTCAAATGCAGAAGTTCAGGAGTCCGAAGTATCAGGCTCGAAAACACGGTGTGACACCCGAGTCTGATGGAATTCCAGGCCCCGAATCCGCACCTCTGCCACGATCAGCTAAAGTATTGATTGCTGTGACCCGTGCCCAAGTTCCGAATAACACTGATCCGCCTGAGGACGACGATGAGCGTGAACCCCTGGGGCTTTGGAGTTCCAGGCAGAACGTGGCGGCGCGAATTAAGGCACATCAGAGCCACGACCCGTATTGGTTGAGCTCATGAAGTTTCTGAAAGGTGACGTGGGGGATCTACCACACGCCCCGAGTCAGGAAACTAGCAAGGGTCGCTGAGGATTTCATCTTGGATTCCAGAGATGTGCTGTATCGTCTAAGTCGTGCTACCCGAGAGCGGCCTCGAGACAACGTCGATGAACTCAGACTGGTCGTCCCCAGAGACTTGCACTCAGACTTGCTGCATTATGCCCACGAAGACTATCAAGGTGGACATCAGGGAATCAAGAGGACGTTCGAGAAACTGAGTTCAGAGTTCTACTGGTTGGGTATGTACGCCGATGTGGAAAGATTCGTGAAGGAGTGTGTGGACTGCGCTAGCGGCAAGGGCGACCTCCAAATCCTGGACCGTCACCTGGGAATATTGAACCCAGCAGGCCGTTTGAGGTTGTGTCCATGGATTTTGTGACGCATATGCCGAAGTCAGCACGCGGCAACACCTTCCTTCTGCTGTTCCAAGACATGTTTTCAGGGTACGTGATGTGTAAGCCATGAGTAGCACCACGGCTCAAGACGTGGCGGAAGCCTATGAAGAACGTGTTTTCAGAAACTTCGGAGCCAGTTCTCTGATTCGTCATGACCAGGATCCCCGCTTTATGAGTGAGGTGTTCAAGTGTTTCAGGGAACTCCTGGGTAGTAGACAACGAGCTACTCTAGGATACCGACCACAAGCTAATGGCCAACAGGAACGGTCGGTTCAAACTGTGGTGCGCGCGATCAAGGCATATATCTCTGAAGCTGATCAAAGTGATTGGGATGATCATGCCGAGCGTCTGATGTTCGCCCTGAACACGTCGTTCGATGCCACCCGTCTGGAAACGCCTTTTTATTTGGTGCATGGTTGGGATGCTCTCGGAACTGTGTCCGCTATGCTAGGACCCAAGCCGTCGACGACTCAGGAACGAACCGCCTACGAATGGAGAAGGAAGATGCAACGAGACTACAGTTATGCTGTGGCATGTGCCGAAGATCTCCAGAAGAAAGCGAAACGCGACCGGTCTGAAGAACAAACCAGAAAGTGGAACGAGTTATCAGAACGTCTGAAATCAGGTTTTGCTATAGGTGATGCCGTATGGCTTTATATCCCTAAAGTACAAACGGGGTTAAGCCGGAAGCTAGCGCACATGTGGCATGGTCCTTTCAGAATCGATGAGATGTTGGATGACTTCCGCGTACGACTCAAGGTTGAAGATACTGGTTATCGTGTGAATCCCTGGGTGCATGTGAGCCGTCTGAAACCCAGAGCCCTGTTCCCCAGGCGACCAACGATAGAGCTCGAGATTCCAGAAGACGATGACTTTGATGCCGCTTTGCTACCTGAAGATAGTTGGGAACCTGACGCTGAGAATGATGAGTATGAAGTGGAGAAGATTTTGGATACTCGTTGGGGTAAACGTACCAGAACGTCCAAACGTCTCCGTGAATATCTCGTTAAATGGAAGGTTACGATGAAGCTGAGTGGCTACCGTTATCGAAGTTGAATTGTGGCGCATTACTTTACGAGTTCAACCAGAGTGCACGAGCACGAGCTCGTTTCCAGGCAATGCAAGCTGGAGACGATCACCCCAGAGTCTAAACAACTCTGAAAACGCATCTGGAAGTCCGATATCTGAGAGATTGCAGAGACTGACTTTCAGAGAATGAGAGTATGAATGCATGTTCTTCAGAGATTTTATTTCTGAGATTCGTGTGTTCAGACGTGTGATCGACTATGTTATTGCTTGTATGAAAACGACGATGTGTATGTGGAGAAAAGGAATTTGTGGAGATTACGTGCTGATGAATACGAGATGAACGATTGAAGTTGAGGAGGAGAGGTGAATCAATGGTTGAGTGGAAGATATTAGAAGATGAAAGATTAAATGACTCCACTGAGGCCGGGTTTACGTCACAAATGCAGACAGCTAAGTGGCCTATCAGTATGAAGTCTTCCTACGAAATTTTGGCTGAGGCTGGGGACTTCAGTAGCTGAGGGAGACGGGGTTCTCAGAGCGCTCGGCCGGCGTCAAGATATCTTTCTTGATATCGTCAGGAACATATTGGAGCCATTCTTCGTCCACGTTCACCGTGGCCCATTGCATGCGAGCAGGCTCAATGGCATCCAAGTCCCCAAGTTGTGTCTCCAGACTCAGACACTTGGGACCACCAAGTTCGGCGACTCTGGGTCTTGCCAGATCCAGGGACACGCCTTGTCAGGAACAGTCCAGATGCCAGGCTCCGAGAGCAACGACTCTGGGAAATCCTTGTTCGCCAAGGCTTTCCGGATGAGGGCGTTGTGCTGACGAATCAAAGCAGCTCGACGAATGGCCCGGTACTTGTGCAATTCCGCAGACTTGTCATCAGCCTCGACATCCATAGTGACCCAGTGAGTCCGTTCCCAGAAAGCCTGAGCGTGCTTCTTCATGCTGCGCACAATCTCTTCTACGTCAGCCAGCACCATGGGTTCCAGTCATCACGTTTGTGGAAGTAGAATCAGAGAACCGGTTGTTGAACATGATCTCCCAAGGAGCACGTTTCTTGCGGATCACAGCACAGTAGCGTTCTGAGTCCCAACGTCCCTTGAGAATGGAGCACGAGTGTTTGTGGACCTCATAATCCGGAAACCCAACGTTTGACTGTCGAAGTCTTGGTAGAACTCACGCGTTGTACTCTGATACCATAGTACAACCAGGAGGAGTCATCACGATTTGGTGTCTCACCACACCTGGAGCTCCCTAACTGACAGCGACTTGTAGGGCTTGGACACCAGACTTCGTGATTTTCCAGAAGAAACCTTAGACTTCGATCCACTTCCGCTGGTGGATTTGATGGGACTTGGGACTGGTGTGGGCAATCACGGACGCACGGCTTCTCTTAGACTTCTGGGGGGGACGATCGGTCCATCGTCAGAGTCGGAGTCGTCTTCAGATTCACGAGGACGCTTGGAGCCAGAACGTGAATGGTCATCAGACTGTTTCTTCTTAGACTTCTTGCCCCAGACTTCTTGACTCCTGACTTGTCACTTCCAGACTTTTTGCTTGGACGTGTCACTCCCAGAATTGTCGTCATCGTCCTCAGAGTCGAGAAACCACTATCTTTGTATCAGGATCCTCTTTGGGGTTGTCGACTGAAGATTCGACGTCGCTCTCAGGATAATTGACGTGACCATCCAGATCACCCCAAGCAGCGGGTTTGGTACCAGCCGAGATATGACGATCCACCACTTCGTCAGCCATCTGATAGTATACTTCCGGGACGTATTTGGTCCAAGGGGTGGAATCCAAGTGACGCGAGAAAATCACACTCACCAGCATCTGGACAAGAACCGGACTGCTGAAGAAGAGACTATGAGCCTCTTTGTCCGACGCCAACCATTCCAAGGGCCTTGTCATAAGCGACGCCAGACAACAAAGCTTGACGAAGGTCAGGACGAACTTCTTTCCAGATCACATCTCCAGGAAGCTTCTTGTATACTTCAGACTTGGCCACCGTGGTACTTGCATTCGCCGAAAGTACGGAGTCTTCAACAGGCTGGTGTCCAGAGGGACGACGCTTAAGACTCTGAAGTCTGACGTGAGCGGCCACTTAGGTGATG
>VOQZ01000390.1:0-41626 GCA_008079305.1 Phytophthora palmivora | reverse complement strand
GATCAGTGCTTCCGCATACAGTATTTCGAGAACGTAGCAGTAATTTGCAGGTATATCGACCTGCACCTTTAGGTTGGAAGTCGATCAGGACGCTATTAGTTCCAGCGCTAACGGAGCGAGGGCTACCAAGCCTCGCTTGGTTAGCTTTGAGCGGTACTTTTGGTCCGGACGAATCAATTACTGAACTGTCAGATCTCCCAGTGCCGGGTATGGTTTTACTAGTGCCAGTGGTTAGTGTCAGCTCGGGAACGTTCGCCGTAAAGTATGAGGAATTGAAATCAACGTGGAAGCTTGTGTGATGATTCTCTTCACATCGCTTCAGCCCGTCCTTTAGCTTCGTCCGAAGGTGGCCATTTGTACGCTCGACGAAGACAGTTAGCGCACGATTGAGAAGCGGATTTTTGATCGGGATCGTCAGCTCTCGAACAAAACGAAATCGTGCTGCACCAGTTCCTGTAGCACTTGCTGCGGTTGATGTTTCACACTGCATCTCCAAAGTTTCAAGACTTGCCGGAAGGTTTGCGACTGCGTGAACTTCGTAGAGGAACTCACCGATCTTTTCGTCCAAGAACAGCAATTGGCATCGATAGTTTCCCGGAACGAGAGGTAGAAATTCCAGCTTGACTTTAGCTGATCCATTCTTCCGGATAGACACAAAAGCCCCAGTAAGGCCCGATTGTGGTACAGACAAGCCTCCACCTTCTACGCCTGAGGATTCACTGCCATTGATATTGTTGGTATTACTTCCAGAGATGCCAAAGTCTGGCAGATAGAAAGGTTGTTGAGCACCAATGCACCATGAAAAATCTCCATCCTCACCTCGAGTTTTGGTAGTGATACTCGCTTTCCTACTTCCGAGCGCGGTGATGTCAGATCCCATTCCAAAACTTGCCGAACTGTTTCCACGTTGGACCGAACGACGTCGATTTCCTCCTCGGGCTGACGGCAAGATGCCCGGAGCGACAGAGGACCCTGACCCACTCATTCCAGTCGTAGCCTCAGTTCCTGATGGAGACGTTTGTTGGTGCTGCGTCATGGACAGTTTAAAATTTGCATTCACTGGGAACTGGTTCTCGATCACGATCTCTTCGACGCGTTTTTCGTACGTCTTGGTCTCCAGTTGAATAATGCGAACAGGTTTTCGAGACACGATGTTCGATTCCAAAAGGAAACCATCGTAGCTCCACCCCCACCCACCGACATCGTTCCAGCGATATCACCTCTAACAGCTTGAAAAACTAGACGAGCAGTGACTTTCCTCGAAAACCGAGGTCGAAAAGTTACCACGAAAGCCACAGTTTTTCCTGGATCGAGTACCAATTCGTTCGACTCAATCGTGAATTCACTCGCGGTGGAACCAACATCTACTCCAGTAGCCCCAAAACTTGCTCCAACCGAGTTGCGATCCATTCCATCCAAGAAAACATGGTATCTCAATGGACGAGCACTCGGATTCTTGAGCTCAATACTCTTTTCCATGACTTGACCCAACCCACCACGAAATTCGATCGTAGCTTTCGGAACGAATTGAGGCAAGGTTTGTTGCAAGTGAAGCAGCAATAACAGTATCCCGCGACCAGTGTATTGTCGTAGAAATCGTGCTGCATCCTGTCCGAAATCAAGTCCAAAAGCTCCTAAAGTCTGCAGTAAAACACCTGCTTGATGCTGAAGTTGTGCGGCTGACGGTGGTCTTCGTGACCGTGAACTGGAAGATTCAGGCATCCATCGAAAACAATGATAAGCGCTTTGATCAACGGAGATGGTTGGGATATGCGCTGCCACAAGATGGAAAAGCCAACGACCATCACGCAAGTCACGTCCGATATCTAGCAATTGAGTTTCGAGAAGAGCTCCTCCTAATGATGCTAACGGTGCTGTGACAGGATTCGGAGACTTATGAAGGGAGCGTACACGATCGCAGAGCCACTGGATCAACACCATTTCAGCTTCACTGTATACGTTGCTACCTTGACACGCTCGTATTGTGGAACTGCCTGCTTTTCACCCTTTCGTTTCTCGTTGCGAGCGCTAATATCTCCAGCTGTAGCCTCACCGTCTCCATGAAGCTGCATCTGGTACCCTTTCCACGTAATTCGTGAAAGAAGAAAGCATTTAATGACTTGGTAGATTACTTTCATCCATGCTGCTGTACTAACACCGCGCCATTCATTCTTGAGTACTCGCCGTCTTGCGACAAATGGTAGTGTTGCATACGAAGGCATAGACCAGAGTGCTGGATCAGCTTGTGGACTTTCACAGGCCCGTAAGTAAAATTCTTGTGCTAATAAATGTTCTGGAAACACGTCGTGAACCATGGCTCCGTACGATCGGAGGAACCGCAATAACTCCACGAATTGATTTGTGAAGTGCGTAAGCTGGTCCTTTTTCGAGGGCTGAGCTGCAGAAGCGGTCGAAGTTGTGTTAGTTTTCCCAGTAGTCATGTTGGCAGCTTCAGCGTTTTTCCGCTTGTTAGTAGATGCAGCGTCTCGTAGCGTCGGAACTGCAGGTCCACCAGGTTTCTTCACACAGATCATGTCGAGTAATTCATATAATGGTCGCCCTGCATTGTTGGCGAAGTCTTCCGGGAAACGAACGACGGGTGTCCGCAAGAAGTTCGCGTTGAGATACTGCATTACGAGCTGAACTTCACCGTCTGTGAATGGTGTGCTTCTCTCTTGAGTGCTTGAATTCTGTGGGAGCATGACAGCAGAACTACCACTCAAATCTTCATCTGGCAAACCGGTTGACGGGTCCACAATCACGAAACCATTTGCTGCTACATTGTGTTGTTGCTGAGTAGAGGTTAGTTGCAATTCCTTGTACTTTTCTAGCTCTGCTTGCGCTTGTCGAGTAGAAAGAAGATAAACCGGAAAACGACCCGATGGGTGCGTGTAGTACTTGAAATCACATGACGTTTTACGGTCGATGGTGTTTGTGATGTTCGAACTATTATCCCCTTCAACATTCGCCTTGACATTTTCCGATCGTTGTTGAGTACTGCGGGATGATCCGATTGCATTGTCGACAGATTCTGCACCGAGTCCATAGGCTTGAAGGAAGGAATAATTCGTGAACAAGCAATTTTCAGCGCACCCAGAAACAGGTAAAGCGAACGAGTTCCCGTCAGGATCAAAGAACTCGAGTCGTGCATTGAACGCCACGCTCGCTGTACTTGAGAAGCGTAGCTCGACTGGTAATGTTGGACAAGCCATGCTAAGTGTTTTTCCACGAGGAAAAATGACTGATAGTGGGGCTCGAGATGTGTCCAGCGGTACACGACAAGACAGCTCTAAGTGGTCATAACCCGTAGCATGGACTTGGAAATGAGCACTTGCTGTTACTCCTAAAGGAACAGTTGGAAGTACAACCCGATTTGTTGAGAATGACAAGTGTGGATGGATCCCTTCGCCTCGTAAACTCAAATTCACATAGGGCTCATTGTCAAGCAGTAGTGGTAACTCGTCCTCAGCATATTCCACAGCATCCAGCGGCAAGAAGCTCACTCGAATTGTCACTTCTTCAGCTGGTGCTAACTCGCCTTTATCAGGAGCAACATGGAAGATAACTGCAGTCGCGCTGTTCGTCGGATGTGCTGAGGCAATTCGTTTGGCCAACGTCGTTCCCGAATTCATTATACCTGAACCTGCAGCTGCAGCACCAGCAGCGAAGGCCACAAGATTTCCTTGACGAAGTCGTGCTGTGTCAATCTGCCAACGGATAGTTTGTTCATCGTCATTCGTGAGCACGAGTTGCTTGGTGTAAGGCACTTTTCGGATGCCTTCACGTGTGATAATACAACGGCTAAAATGCATTGTCGACGACGAGAAGCGAAGTCTGGGGACAATAGCACGAGCTAGGACTCGACGTTTGAGTGGAGGCGTGTCTCCGTTGCTAAGTCCGCAGCTTGATCCAACTCCAGCAATTTGCAGTGGAAGTATGAGGTCATGACTACCTTCTTTCAAGGGGGTGAATACGAGATGACACGACACCGTTGCATGCGGAGGCAAAACAATTTGCCATTTAGAGCACTTGGCGTCACTTTTCAAAGTATCTTGATCGCTCTCAGCTTCACCGTCTTGTGTGTTGGCAAATTCTCGAGGTTTGTCCTCAGTCACTGGTACGAAAATGTTGCTAGCATCATCGAGGTGAGCGAGCAAGCGTGGGGGAGTAGCAAGTGCGAATTCATCCGAAAATGCTGAAGAACTGAGATCCAGTAACAAACAAGCCGAGATAGAGCTGTGATTCTCCAACGAAATCACTCTCGGCACTGAAACACCCAACACAACTTCTCCGAAGTCGATAGCTTGGGCTGGAGCGAGGAAAACTTCCGGTACGAGTACAGAGGCGCTAACAGGTAGTCGTAGTACTTTACCACCACGTAATGTTACGACAATATGCACTGGAATCGATCCACTACTTCCATCCAACGTAATAGCGCGATGTGGGAGCAATTTTACGATAACTTCTGTCGATTCTTGTGGGTCGATGACACCTTGAGCAGGAGAAAGTTGCAACCCTATCGTGTTGCTCATTGAAGGAGGTTCAACACTAGCATAGAACACAGCTCGAGTGTGCAAGCCCAGATTGGCAAGTGTTAGTCGTTTTTCACGTTCGACTCCGACTGAAATCGTGCCAAACTCCACTTTCTTCTCCCGAGCAACCACTTTAACTTCGGGAAGCAGAGCACGACAGTTCATGACCCCCTTTTCGCCCCCAGTGATGTCCAACTGGAACATTTGAGCAAGCCACATCGTTCCGCTCCTCTTTGTGATGCCTAACACGGACATATTGGTCCTGTCATCGGCGGCGGTGTATATACAACTTTGCAAACTAGTGTAGCTGATGGTCCAAGTGTGCCGCTTGCAGGAACAACTTCAAAAACTGAAGTCATTCCGTTGGTGTTGGCCTTCTCGGCCATCGTCATGGTTGTGACTGTTGTAGTTGCATTACTCTTGGAAGAATCGGGTCGAGAAGCTCCATCAGGTGTAGCAAGTAGTGGCAAACGCGTCCACACAAATGGAGCTTCGGAATCGCATGTGTTGGTGATCACCACGTCGCGTGTGACTGTCGTGCTCAAGTCGAGTGCTCCGAATTCAAAGCGAAGCTCCTCTGGTGCAAGTTCGACTACGATCGGAGCGACTTCGGCAACTATCGTAACTTGACGTGGGTAAATACCATTGATCGTGTACGTGATCGACTGCTGGAAAAACTGTTCTCGAGATGAGCAAAATACGAGATCAAAACCTGCTTTAGACCGTGGGGGTACAACCTGAGAAGTCAGTGGTGTCTTTCGTGCTAGTTCTTCTAGTGAACCGGGGGATCCATCCTTTTGACCTGAGCCTCCAAGTGTAGAGTAACGAGAACGTTGTGTTGAAGATTATTCTGCACTGTGAGACTTCGTGTTGCCCTCCCATTGACACTTAAACGACCAAAGTTTAGCGTTTTTGGACCGGAGACTACTTGCTCTAGTTCGTCAAATTCCAAAGTTCTAGCGCAGTCTGCTAGTTCTGCTGGTGTAGCTGGTGCAGGCTTAAATTTCTTCTTGACGAGTTTAAATTCGTCGAAAAAGGCCTTGGTCTGACCAGCATTACCACCTGCAGGATGTTGATTAAGCCAAAGCGGATCTCGTTGCTTCGCTAATGAAGGTGGCAGTCGTAGTTCTTTAGGCTGTGGTCTGCTTTCTCTCTCCATTCCAAGATCGACGTCATTATCTTCCTCTTGATTGTTCCCTCGAGCTTGAGCGACACTATTCTTGAGACCTTGAGCTTTTCCTTTCCAGCCTTTAGTTTTCGCCTCACGTTGTATCCGACATTGAGTCAGATAATCTTTGTACGCAGCACGGTGATCAGCACGACGTGCAAGTTCCTTGACGCAGTATGTCAGATGTGTATTGTTTGTACCTTGAAACTCGAACTCATCGAGCGCTGCAGTTCCATTCAAGGCCGCAAGTTCGTACTGTGGCTGACGCTGAAATCGTCGAGATAATTTTCCTTTCGTTTGCTTGGCTTCCTCTGGTAGTTGGAACTTGTACTTCGGTGCAAAATCGGCAGGTAAAGCCAATGGCCCACCCACGAGTCGTTCATTCACAGGAGGTACGGGACCAACCACAGCAGCTCGTCCAAGGACCTTTACGGGAATTTCCAAGACACCATCATTGATACGTAAAACCAAAATACTGTTGAAAGTCCCAAGCTGCGTTGGTGCGAAGCTTACTATGAGACTTTGCGATTGTAAAACATCCAGGCGACCACTACGTGGACTTATCGCGTAGTGCGCCACTCCTCTAGGGACTTCAAAACGAACTGGAAGTCCTGACATGTTTTTGAGAGACAGCAAAATATCAGCGCGATCATAAGAGCGAATATCTCCGAAATCTAATGGTGGCGTTGGTGACAATTGTAGTCGAGGGATGTACGTTTTCGCGGAGATTTCAAACGTCAAGTTCTGCGCTTGTAAATCTTCACAAATGATGGAAGCAAAAGCACTTAGTGGTTGAGCAGGTGCCGGCAACAACATAAAGGGAGAACTTGAATCCATATTGATGTTACCTCCCGAATATTCTCCATGATCTCCATCCAACCCTGCATTCTCTTTCTCACGTTCAATCGTTTGAATTTCTTCCGCTGACTTTGCACGGGGATGATAAATGAAAGTGACCACAGCCTCGCTGAACGGGTCAATGCAGCCATCTGAGGGAGATATCTGAAGTTCTTTGCGTCTCTCGTATGTTTCTCGATCCTCTTCAACGCCAGTGCCTCCTGCAGCAGCGCTGCTGCCAAAGTTGAGCGACGTCTTGAAATTCAGTGGCTGAGGACCATTATTTCGCAGTAAAGTCTCGATTCGACGTGTCTCGCCGGCAAATAGAGACCCGAAAAATAACGAATGCACAGGCTCAAGTCCTTTGCGTAGCACCAACTCTGCCGTGTGTTCCACCACACTCCCCGAAACATCGACAATTTTCTCCGCAGAAGGCGGTGGTTCTGTACCTGCTCCAGAACTCCTTATCACATGATGTTCATCGTCGTGTTCATCTTCACCTCGTCTCAATTCCCAGATGCGAACTCGAACAATCGACCGAAAAGGTCCCGTCTCGAGGCCGTGAGCCTCCACTTTGATCTTCACACTTTGCTGCGGATTGACCTTCCCTCGCTGAGGTGACACAGTGATTGCAGCTCTAGAACTTGGTATTGACTCCACCATGTTGCCTGCGTCCAGCACGTCAACTAGAAATTTTCCTGATCGCACTCCAGAGTTCTGCACCTCGACAAATTGAGCCGATCGCTGGGTCAAAACCACCAAACCCAGTTCACAAAGTGTCGGTGAGACTTCCAACAACGGACACGCTCGACGTGCCATCAATGGAACTTCCAGCGACGATCCATCATCTGCTCGTAGCTGCAGTGCATCGTGGACTATGGCAGGAATTGCGGGGTCGTCATCTGAATTGGGCTCTTCTGGCTGTTCAAAAGTGACTTCATACTTGGCACTGAGACCTGGTGGTAAAGTGACAGTGGCATTGGGCGTCCGTCCCAAGTCCCGACCTCGTAGTAACACTCGAAATGGCGAAGCAAGTGGCGGTGGCACCAACCGAAAGCGCAAAACTCGATCGCTGGCATTTCGGACGCTGAAATTCGCGACGTAGCACGAATCTCGCTCGAAAGCCGAAAACTCGACGACTGACGGTGCCACTTGCAAGGCCAAAGCTGTTTGAGTCCCACGAAGACCGCAAGGTGTTGATGGTCGCCCAACGACTGTCGACGTCGGCATCGTTGAAAAGATTTTGAACAAGTTGGTGTCGGGACCGACGGTTCAAGGTTAGCATTTTGAGTTTCATGACGAGTTTCGACTCGTTATTTTGCTATTGCACTGTATTGCTGAGAAGGATGCCAAGTCGTGAGCTTGTAATGCTAGAATACAATGAGACTGAGACGTTGACAATCGTAATGGCATTGATCAGATAAGAAAACGAAATGTTGTGGTAAATGGACATTTGTTACTTGCGAACGCTTTCACTCATTGAATTGACCTAAGAAGGCCAAGTGAGGTGTTAGTTATCGGTACAACTCAAGAAACACGTAGTGGTTTGACTTACCCAGTCCAATTCATCTTGGCCGCATTCTCAAGCTTTCTCGCGAGACTGGCGATCTCTTGTTGGTGCATTTCCAGCTCATTTTCAAGCGATTCAATCGAGCGCTGCTCATACTGCTTCAGCTGAGCCTCAACTTGTTTCAAACGTGATAGTTCTGCTCGGAGTTGTTGGATTTCCAGTTCTTGTTGACGAGCGGCTTCCTACATAGAGGAGTTTATGACTAGAACTTCTCGTCATTGTTGAATCGACGAACCTTTTCATGTTTGTCGTGGCTTATCGATGCGGTATGAACCCCCAACCGGTGGCTTAGATCAACCAGCTCTCCGTCCGTCAGAACATGCACGTGTTGTCCTGTCGGGAAAGTATCTGAAGAAGTGGTGGTGCGAGTTGACACAGGTGTCATTGATGGCGAGCTCGCTTCAGCTGCAATAGCATTGGGGCTACAATGAATCGCATAATTGCACAAGGTTTCACAAATTAGAGGATGGTGCTGTAAGAAGTTGCGGTTGGTTAGTGATACTAAGTTCCAAAGCTCCAGTGTTGACAACAGGGGTGCATACATTAAGTCTTCTTCTTCTCTCTGCTTTTCTTCCTGTTCCTGGATATTTTCTCTTCTGTTTCCGCGCGAAGTCTCAAGTGACGCTACTTCAGGGTCTCCAACATTGTCAACACCACTTTCTTCCTGATTAATGACGCTACCCAAGTTGGAGCTGATATCGTGGCTTGGCATCGTAGAAGTTGTGTCATTAGGAGTTTGATCCGTCGATAGGAATTCCTGGATCTCTGGCATTATCAGGAGATTGTCCACAGTCACTTCAAAAACGTCGGTCGGAGGTGGTGGTGATGCCATGAGAAGCACAATACTAGAAGCTCCAAGTTTGCTTTTGCACTTTGGATAATGATTCCTAGGAGTTCATTGTGTTGCCGTTTAATTAGCCTGGGACCGTGGCTCCTTGTTTAATGTCTCACATGTTCACATGACGAATAAGCAAGTCTTCTCCCAGCAGTTTGAAAACTACCTTCCAGCAGCAAAAAAGTAAAACCGGAGACAAACTTCGTTTTCAAGTCGAGGATTTCAAATTTGGGTTATCACCCATACGTAGCATTTCTTACTTGCGGATATGTGCGCTCATCAAATTGATCTAGATTGGGTTGGTATCATCAATAGTTAGTGCGTTGATACATCAAGATGAGAATATTGTAAATGCCTTACCCAGTCAACTTCCTCCTTCGCCGCATCCTGGAGCTTTTCCGAAAGATCTGCGATTTCATCATGGTGTATCTTGAGTTCTTCCTCGAGTGACTCAATCGAGCGTTGTTGGTATTGTTTTGTCTGCCCTTCCAGATCTCGTAAACGTGCCAACTCCGCTTGCAGCTCTAGGATTTGCATCTTTTGTCGTCGAGATTCTTCCTACCAAGTACAAATGTTTTAGCAATGCAAAAAGCATCTGACATTTCAATCGATCTACCTTCTTGCGCTTGCGATAACGTCGAGATGCTGTCTGCATCCGCAATTTTCGGCGAAGTTCTTCAAACTCAGCAGGATTTAAGACATTGACTCGTTGGCCAGTAGATAAAACTTGTGACGTTGAGCGTGAGGGTGACGCTCTGGGTTTCTTTCGGGGCAGCGTTGTCTCGTGTGGAATTGGGGGGGCAATCGGTGTCAGAATCGCCATTGGAGCTGCAAGTTGAGGCATCATCGCAGATGGTGGCACTGCCGCCGTAGCAGCCGAGACTATCCTATCTGGTGCCCTATCAAAGAATGGAGGATCAGGAGGATGCCTACAAGAGAAATATGAAAGTAGTAAAGCGCTCAGTTTTTATGAATCAAGAAGCCATGGTCCTTACGTCAACGGTGGCGACCACGGAGCTAAAGGTCTTCGTGACGGGGCGTCCACAAGCGGAAGCAGAGAATTTGCCCTACATTATTCATCAAATCGCCACGAATGACAACAACCGAACCACCACAAGTTAGAATCTCTATCCTTAAGAGATCGGTGTGTAAAACAAAAAATGCTGAAGGTTAGCGCACACAACACGATAGTTTAGGGGGCATGGGGTGCATACATTGAATGCTGCATGTGTTGAGTGGGGCCTAGTCCTGCCTGCTCCTGCACTGCACTGTGTCCTGAAGACGAGGACTTCTTGTGTAGCGGGTGTTGATCCCCAACATCTTCAGTTCTACCCACATCAATGCTGCCCTGCATGCCATTGTCGCCACTTTCATGATCATGATTCGAGCCGCTGATAGAGCTGCGGTAGAGTTCAGGGACGGTGGAGCTATGGTTGCTGTCCGTCACGTTGCTTGCCGTTGTCGATGCATTAGTCGACGCAGACCTCGCTTGATCGGTGCTGTCACCAGCCAGTAGCTCCAATACTTCCTCCATCATTTCTCGATCACTCATGTTTGGGCTGAAAAGTTGAGTGGGTTGCCGCCACGATATGCAGAATCGCTACTGATTGATGGAAAACGAATGCAGAACAAATAGTGAAATTGTAAATGGCGCGTGCTTCGAGCGCTGGAATCTGGGATGGGAGCCGAGAACGGGCTTTACCATCGTTGAGAAATGTGTCAAAAATCTCTTGTTCGCTTAACGCACATTCGATTCGGAGCCCGTCATCCCCAGTCCTCACGCCGTCAATATCATTGTCAAAGCGATACCCACTAGTGTGAACGCAATGTCCCTTATTATGGAGGCTGCGCTAGTGTCTTTGCCACCGTAGCATGGAATTTCTGACGACGGCATTCGTTGTAAAGCTTCGAGGAGATCTGCGTACGGCTCTTGCCACGACGTTGTTTGCATCAATCCGTAGTGCGTCACTGCAAACGTCCCAGCTTTTCCGTCCGCTGAGTCCTCGAGATACCGCTCAGTGTCCGGATTCAACGCGTAAAAGTATCCGCCTTGAACTGTCCCTGCAAAGTCGATGAGATAGTCGAGCACTGCAGTTTGATGTGGTTGTCCAATCCCGTAGACGCCACTAAAAGCACCGAGCACAAGGGGAATACCCGTGCTGGTCGGGAGGTCCCCAACGCCTCGTTCATGGCAGTCTCATAATTCTTCAAGGTTTCTGGAATGGAAACGTGCTCGTATGAACTGCACGCGAAGTGGGAATCACTGCAACCGAGCTTACTCTCAGTCTCCGTGCCGTTGATGTAGTCGATGCACAGCGTCTCCTTCTGTGTCGATGTCAGATCAAGATCCTCAATCTGCTCGATATCGTCCGTGCAATTGGATTCAGGAGTGTAGAAGTAGTTTTGAGGATAGACGCCATGAGCGTGAGCGTGTGGAGCAAACACAAGCTTGTTGTTGATGGTCGTGTTGATGGGGTTGAGCGTCGCGTTTTTGAGGTTACCGCCGTTCCAATGGTTGCTGAGCTCGTAGTCCTCATTAACACGGAAACGCTGGAAGTCCGTGAATGAACTCGCTCCCCCAACAAACACGAGCCACTGCGGACACCGTTCAAGAATGGCATCTGCCAGAACGCCCGCAGCGTCGTGCCAGTCTGTTGTCTCATCCGAGTCCGCTGGGTCTGCATTCCATTGAGTTCGCAGCATCTCATCTTTCAAGTCGATTCCAATGATGTTCCAGAACCGAGAACCGCAGAGTTTTTCAGCCAGAGACGTTGCTGCCTTGTACGCCCCTGACTCGGTGACTTCCACGAACGGATTGGTGTACCAAAACGCATCTTGTTCGTATTTGGAGAGGCGATGAATATCCAAGAGCACCGTTAGTTTTCGATCCTGCAATGTCTCGATCACACGGCCGAGGAAGTTGATGTAGTCGACGTTTTCAGGATCGTCCCATGTCGTGAGTTCTGGGTTCTCGTACCCATGGATGTAGTTGATTTGAGGGTCTGGATTTGCGTTCACGTAGTCGGCATTGAGCGATAACCGAATGGAGTTGAACCCGTTCAAGTGGAGAAAGTCCTGAAGCTTGGCAATTGTGGTGGCTTGAGTTCCTTTGGAATTGGGATTCTCGGTACCCCACAATCCCTCCGGGATCATGTCGATCTTCTCCATGCCACTCCACGTGACACCTTTGATGTGGATTTCTGTCTGCACCGAAACATCGTCGGGGTCGACAGCAAAGATCTTGCCATCCTTGGCCAAGTAATTGGGTTGGCGACACTCTACAAATGACAAAACTAAGTCTCACGTGGTGGAATGTGTCAACTGACGTGACGTACCCAAGAATCCGTGAACCGAGCGGGCGAACACAACCCCAGCAAGAATTCCAGTCCACAACTGCATTGTTGATTCAAGTAACGTAGAAACTGGAGCGTCTTGAGTGTGTGCGAGGAAATTGGGGAATGGCAATGACAGACGACGAGTCATAAGGCGAGAAAGACTCGTGACGATATGCAACCGTTCACTTCAACTTGACCGCTGATTAAAATTAATCACGAAGTATCCACGTGGAATATCACACTGAAGTTGTTGCGTGTTGACATAGAGTATTCATGAAGAACGATCGAAGCGGGTGTGCTGGCCGTTCCAAGGAAGACCAGTGAAACTCCGGAGGGTTTTTGGTCGTTAACAGCGGAGACTTTCTGGCTTAAGGGTAAACTCCGCGCTGTATGTATTACATGTACCCACCGTACTGGATGGACGTTGGCTGATGTAGCCCCGAAATCACTGTTTGGATTCAAGGTCGCCACTGTCATGTTCTTGTCAGCGATTGAGATTGGATTCCACTTGCAGTAAGATGTCTATGTTGTTTCTTGGTTTACAGCTTTGTTAGAGAATCTGTACTTGCTGTTTACATACTTGTATGGCATTGAATTGTGTCTAGCGCATTGCAAGTTGTTTCCCTGTCCCTCATTTACACGAGAAGTATGCGAGTGGTGTGTGGTTGTCATCGTTGCCACAATCACCGACGCTACTGGCCTCCGCGAATTCTCTGAATGCACTACTGATTTAGAGGAGAGAGGAAACGCAGTGGAGGCAAAGTGAAAATACGTCGGATCGAAACGCACACCAATATCGGGTAATGCACCCCCAACGACATGCCCTTAGGCTGTTCTTCACCAATAAGAACAAGAAGTGTACTGAAATGGAGGCGACAACGTGCTGGCGGTAATTGTACCAATCGATTAAAAAGATGATCTCTTTGCGAACTTTTAAGTCTTCTGGCAAGTACATCGAATTCTTAATCACACTACGTCGTAGTATTATGGGTAAAAGGTATTCAACAAGTCTTACAAAACTTGTCCTTGGAACACCCTGGTCTAGAATGGATACGCACCTTTCAGTTTCTCCATGAAAACATCGTCTTTCATGGGCATTTTGACGCGAGCTACGTTGGCTGGAGTTTCGTCCCAATCCGTGTTGATGAGAGAAGCACGAGCCGCATCGGAGAGTTGGTCCCACGCAATGACGTCTTGGAATTCGCCCTTTTCTTCCGTGTACTTGACAGCCGTGTTACCCCAAGTCTGGTCGAAGTAGTACGCTACCTTCAAGCTATTGCCATCCAAGTACTTTTGCGGTGGAGGAGCCTCCTTCGCCCAACCCACAGCAGCAGACAGCGACACACCCAAAACAGTCGAATTCGGAGAGGGTTTGTCTAGCCACATGATGGCATATTCCCAGCCGTGGCTGTGTCCCATGGACCGAGGAAGCGGAATTGGTGCACGGCCCTTTGGGAAGTACCAAACATACATGATGGCCCATTTGTTATACACCCACGTGGAGCGAGCGTAGACTTGAGAGCCCAGTGGCGAACCCTTGCACTGGTCGCCTTGTGGGCCGCTCCATTTAAGACCGCCACCAATGGCACCATCTTTTTGAACTGCAGGGTACGGGTGGCATCCGTTTTCGATCTTCAGTTGGGGCTTGTACTTGACCACAGCCTTTTGGGCGTCAGTGACGGGTAGCGGCTGTGGAAACGGCTGAACTGTGTCGTAGGAAATGACTTTGGACTGAGCCTGAACGGTGGCGAGTGACACGATGGCAGCGATGAAGATGGTTCGAAAATTCATTTTCGATACACTGGGCCAACGACGTTAGTTGAAGAATTACGATTCTGAAGTGAGCTCAGTGATGGCAAAGCTACCGCAATCTCTTTTACTTCTCGAGCGCATGTATCTATCACACAAGTGTACGATCAGTTTAGGCCAAACGGGGTTTCTGGTTATGATTTGTAGCAAAGCTCATGCTGGCTAAATTGATTGTCCTGCAACGACTGTAGCCTCTGATCCTCTTGGTAGGAGTCATTTCAATGGTGAGTCACCTGCACGAGTCGTAAGTCTAATGTGTACTCCAATATTTTAATTTTTGTTTCCAGCAAGTTTGGGTGTTCTCGGAACGGACAAATACATGCTCTGGTACAGTATTGAGATAATAATGCCAAGTTGATGATTGTGTACGAATAACGGCAATCACAATCAATGCCATAGTCATTTTTGCATGTGGAAATTCAGAACGGCCTCCAAGATACGGTTGAATCATCTGTGATCGCGCGATTCCCTATGGATTCGACAACGTAACTCAAAATGTGATTGCAGTTTCGGTTCACTTTCAGGCAGATGGTCCTGCGATCACGGAAGAGTCTACCATAAGAATCTTACGGTGTAGTATCGTACTGTTCGTACGTGCTGATGCGCGTAGCGATAGGTTGCATTTGTGAAGCTTTGCACCGAGGGCTACAGTACACAGTAACCCCAGTACTTCCTGTGGAAGTTACCCATGCGAGAATCCAAGACATTGGCATGCCCCCATCTGTATAAAGTATAACCAAATGGAAGAGGAGATCAGAACAGGACGAATGGTTACGAGACTTTCAAAGACAAACACCTCAATAACGATGGGCCCACCAAAATTTACTATCAATTTTCCAAGTTTGTGTGACAACACCAGCTAGTGACGCACCAACTCAACTGTCAGTGGACGAGATTGCCATCAAGGATGTCCCTAGCTGGGAACGACTCAAGCAATCCATGCCCACACCCGTCAATAAGCTGATGGGGCTGTTGTCCTGGCTTGAGTCCTCTGCCAATCGAAAATGAGCTGGCAACAGCAACAGTTCACCAGTGGATATGGGTTCTGTTTGTTATCTTTGATCAGTATCATACAGAGTAGCTTGTTGTTTTATTATTTGTAATAGGTATCAGATAAAGCAACGCAGCTTGTGCCTGCGCTATCATGGCAAGCCTTAAGCTACTTGGAGCTCTGTCCATCGGTGTCTTCGTAGTCGAGGAGAGAAGTGAAGTCCTACAATCACAATCTCAAAGATCTTGTACTGTATTTATATTAGAGTTCATTTTCGGCTTTTTCGGCTTTTGTTACAGTTCAAACTGTACCAAAAGATTTTTTTTATTGCGATATTTATTATTGGAACTCGTGTTATTGCAATAACTGATTACGCGTTTTCTAAGAACCAGTACAATTTTTATTTTATTTTCCGAGCACTGATCAGGATGGTACGACAACCGCGTTTTCCAGCGCGCAAATAGAGCTGCTTCCAAATAAAATGAAGGGCATTCCAGGCGGCAATAACAAAATACTTGTATAGCGTAATATAGCAAGTTGACCACTTTGCATTTAGGCTCACTACCCGTTATCTACACGAGATGTATGCGACGGATACAGCTCTTGTTGGCTGTAGTGATCATCTGCGCCGCAACTGTTGACGTTGTCATAATATCACCGCAACTAACCCCCGTCGCGAGTTGTTTGAACGCGTTTGGTATGAGAACCACATGATGATATTGCCAATCAATGCTAATATTGTCCGCAAAGTGTTTTACAACTGGCTTATAAACACCATGATCTAAAACGGATAAGCACCTTTCAGTTTCTCCATGAAGACACCGTCTTTCATGGGCATTTTGACGTGGAATACATTGAATGGAGATTCGTCCCAATCCGTGTTGTTGAGAGAAGCACGAGCCGCATCGGAGAGTTGGTTCCACGTAATGACATCTTGGAATTCACTCTCTTCTTCCGTGTACTTGACAGCCGTGTTACCCCAAATGTGGTTGTAGTAGTATGATACCTTCAAGCTATTGCCATCCAAGTACTTTTGCGGTGGAGGAGCCTCCTTCGCCCAACCCACAGCAGCAGACAGCGACACACCCAAAACAGTCGAATTCGGAGAGGGTTTGTCTAGCCACATGACGGCATATTCCCAACCATGACGATGTCCCAAAAAACGAAGTGAGAGAGGAAGCGTAAGCGGCGCACGGCCCTTTGGGAAGTACCAAGCGTACATGATGGCCCACTTATCATGCACCCACGTGGAGCGAGCGTAGACTTGAGAGCCCAGTGGCGAACCCTTGCACTCTCCGTTTTGCGGGCCGCTCCATTTGAGACCGCCACCAATGGCACCATCTTTTTGAACTGCAGGGTATGGGTGGCATCCGTCTTCGATCTTCAGTTGGGGTTTGTACTTTATCACAGCCTTCTGAGCATCAGTGACGGGTTCCTGTTGTGGAAACGGCTGAACCGTGTCGTGGGGGATGACCTTGGACTCGAGCGACACGATGGCGATGATGATGGCTCGAAAATGCATGTTTAATGCAGACGTTGGCAACGATGTTCGTGGTGGAAGATTGTGAAATGAGCTCAGCGATGGCAAAACTACCCCAATCTCTTTTCCTTCTCGAGTGCTCGTTATCCTATGACATGAATCGATACTCGTACCTGGTAACTGCTTCTCGTAGCCAGGTTAGGGCGAAGGGGTTCTGGTCAAGATTTGCTAGCAATGTCTTGTAGTAATAACGTGCGTAGTGATTGCAGTCTCTGGATTGAAGGGACTGTCTGTGAGAAGTAAATTCTTCAATACCTTCACTGCAAGAATGATATTGTGTATTTCATTAGTATGTACTTGATTATGAGGTAAATGACAACCAAACGTCGAGTAGCGTAGCCCATTTGTACAAAAAGTTAATGCGAATGAATAACACATATAATTTGAGCTTTTATTACATGTGAGTGCTAATTGCGCTGTGTAGCCCAAAGCTGAGGGTAGCTGGAAGAATACAAAACGGTATTGGTCCCTGCCAATTGTTGTTAGCGAGGGGAAACTCAGAAATGGTTCAAGAGATCTATTAAAACTTTGATCGCGTGATTCTCAGTGGCAGTGCTTGGAAAATAAAATAAAAAATTGTATTGGTTTTTAGAAAACGCGTAATAAGTTATTGCAATAACACGAGTTCCAATAATAAATATCGCAATAAATAAAAAAATTGGTAGACCCTAGCAATCCATGCCCACACCCGTCAAGAAGCTGATGGCTATCACTAGGGCTGTTGTCCTGGCTTGGGTCCTCTGCCAATCGAGAATGAGCTGACAACAGCAACAGTTCACCAGTGGATATGGGTTCTGGTTGTTATCTTTGATCAGTATCATACATAGTAGCCTGTTTTATTATTTGTAATAGGTATCAGATAAAACAACGCAGCTTGTGCCTGCGCTATCATGGCAAGCCTTAAGCTACTTGGAGCTCTGTCCATCGGTGTCTCCGTAGTCGAGGAGAGAAGTGAAGTCCCACAACCACAATCTCAAAGATCTTGTATTTGTATTAGAGCTCATTTTCGGCCATTGTTAGAGTGTAAACTGTACCAATAGAACGAAGAGAGAGTAGCTCATGTTAGAATGCACATCGGAGACGGAGTTGAAGGTCAGAATTGAAGCCCATTCCAGGGGTAAGACTAACCTGAGAAGAAGCTTCGAGAAGCTAAGTGCTGCGGGTTACTGCATGTCAGTTAGTATATGGCTTTAAGAGCTGGTAAGAGCTTAACGAACTAATCCAACTTTCACTTTTCCTTTTTCTCTCTGGAATACAAGTCTGTCTAAGAATTCGGTGCAATTTCCATTAGCTCAGCTAGCCGAAACAGTGACTGCGTGAAATGAGGAAGCAAACATGACTGGAAGCAACAACCCATGCAGAAGACTGACCGGTTCGGGTGTATTTACAGCCTGATAAATACCAATATACTTATTACGGACACAATTTCGTATTTTACGGTAATCTCGATTTCGCAATAATAAGTTATTCCGTCAATATAATACATCAATTATTGTATTTATATTATTTTTTCCGAGCACTGCTCAGTGGGTACAATGAATGGATATCCATTCGAGAATGGACAACGGTACGGCAGAGTCTACAACCTAGTCTCAGACTATTGCCACAAAGAGGAAAACGGATGTCATGATGCTACAGCTAATCTGTTCTAAACGTTTTACAGGTTTTCTTGTATTGAGTGGAGTTCTTGATGGACAAAATTCTGAATTTGGTCGGGAAATGGTGTAACGCAAACAATGATTGCAATTTTTCTGATCGCTGTCAGACTGGCAGTCAGCCTGACTGTCAGGGACGTCAGATGATATCACATCCTATCCTCAGAAAACGTGATTGGAGAGTGTAATGCGAGTGTGATTGCTTCTGATCTCGCTCTTTCACAGCTCGACTCCTTCCGACCAGAACTGCATCACTCACCAACAATATCCCAATTAGCATCTCTATTATTTCTGGATGAACTTCAATTCTCGCCATTAGGCAACAAAATTCTCAGTAATCCAGCCAATCAGTGGCACGATCGAGATTGATGCGACCGTTCTTCGCATCATTCGATCGTTTCAAGAGACCACCAGAACAGTCGAGGTTTAGATACGATGGAGCTCTTTGCACGCGTTTTAGCTCACGTAAGTGCATCCAACTTAGCTTATAATGTACAGAAGAGAGTTGCAAATGCAACGCAGTGTTGAACGACGTAAACTGCTGAGAATTGATGGCAATAGAAGAAAATCTGGATCCGTATCTCAATTCTTTCTTCTTGTAGACTCTACCAGTGCTCGTGGTGATTCTCATGGGCTACTGGATGGGGAGTGGTCTCACGGCCTATGCAGTAAAGGACGGTGTGGTGACTGCCCGAGACACTTCGGGATTTTCGTGGACTTCTGGGGACGCACGGGTGTTCAATTGGCACCCGCTGCTTATGAGCTTCGGCTTCGTGTTCTGCAGCATCCAAGCGGCGTTGGTCTACATCTCACTTCCTTTTAGCCATGCAGTCAACAAGGTGAAGAAGGAAAGACTAAATGACGTGGGAAGAGCTCATGAGTTTGTGATTTTTCTGATGTGCAGCGCATCCACTTGTCACTACATGCTTTGGGCTTCTTAAGTGCGGTTCTGGGTGCTGTGGCTGTGTTTCGTTTCCACAATGAGCATGGAATCACCAATCTTTACAGTCTTCACAGTTGGTTGGGACTTGGAGTTTTGATCCTGTTTAGTGGACATGTACGTGATAGAAGGAATGTTTAGCTGGAAATGGCTGCTGATGATGTTCTGGTTGGCATTTTTAGTGGTTGGGCAGCTTTGCTGTGTTCTTTTATCCTGGTGCGGAAAAGACCGTTCGAGCGTCTATCGCTCCGTACCACATCGGAATCGGGCTGTCGATTATCGGGCTGGTCGTCGCAACAGTTGAAGCGGGTATCCTCGAGAAGCTTGCTTTCAATGGAAGTTGCAATTTGAGTGGAGATCTGAACGGCCTGACTGTTAAGGGCTACATGGCGTCGGATTGCATTCTGGGCAACGTCATCGGCTTGCTCGTAGCTCTGACGTTAATTGCTCTGATTGTCACGATCTGGATTGCCAGACACAACGAGCAGGGAAAACCGGTGGGTGACGAGTCCACTCCATTGCTACTCGGAAGTTCGGGTGATGAGAAGACTGAGATTTCTGTTTGAATGACTTCAAAGGTCTAAGAATGATGCAAGCAAGGAAAAAGTGCTTATCGAATTCAAGTTGCATCGATTTTACTTAGTCCACAAATCTTATGTGTTGGGAACGTATCAAAATGTCCCGAGTTTTGCCGATAGCAATGAAGCTAAACGTTTAAACTGGCAACGTCATTTTGGAAAACTTGCTGATCTGCCTTTTTCTATGTTGTAGTATTTTGTCTTAAGCGGCTGGCTGCTCAGTTGGAAGTGACAAGACAAATGCGTCGTAAAGCTACACATGTAATATTCTTGCTCAAGTTCGACTTATTACTTGGACACGAGTGCTATTGCTCAGGCACTCTTTGTTAGCCAAAATGGATATCGTAGTCTACACCTAGAGAGGGTATTAAGCATAAAATTCATTAGCCAAATCTGCCCACAACCTGGGCAACAAAGAACTTACCATAGTGCATCAATGGCATGTGCAAAATGAAAACAATCCAAACAAAAAGATGACCCTGTACTGTGCGCACTTGGGTCTCCAGTACGAATGCAAGTTGGTACAGCGGTGAGATTCCAAATTTCCGTTTTAGAAGAGACAGAAGCCCAACAAATCCTACAAATTCCACGGCACCAAACATGATAATATTGATCACATCTTGTTTCACTTTGTCGGGAGTTGAAGACGCAGTTTGAGGGTAGAACTGGGCTACAGGCAAATGAAACAGGATCGGCAGGTAAACCGCGTACAGCATTGGCAAAACGCATTCAATATACTCGGTCATCAAAACATACTCGGAATGGAAAAGAGCCTGAAGTGCGTCGCAAACAGCTTCTTCCAACAAAGCAGAGCGTAAGCGATTGGCTGATGTTGCTACGTCAGAGTTCATGAGCATGAGAAGTCTTCGTGGCGCGGAACCCTTTCGTGAACTCTTTTTTCCTTGAACGCCGGAATATCGTAGGGAAGTTGGGCTCGACTGTGACAGTTCATGCTGCTTCGATGCGTCAACTTTCACTTTGAATGGTTTTACTTCAGTCAATTGAACCCCAGGGCCTGCTGTCTTCTCCCTGCTTCTAGCAATTGTACTAATGAAAGAACTGCTTTCAACTGATAGCTGCAAGGGAAATGGAGCAGTCACTCGAAATCGGTAGCCATTAGATACTGTCATTGGATCATCAATAATATGCTGCAGCATTTCTGTTAAATCGTCAAGATAGTTCATTGTGCTAGATGGTCCCTCTTCGCGACTTGACTCGAAGACGTTTGCTTGATGAGAAATAATCCGAAGAGCAACGATTACATGAAAACTATCCGACGCAATGATGAGTAGCGTTGTCACCACCGTTTTGGAGATTTGCATGCAAATTGCAACGTAAAAGACGCTGAAAACATCTACGGAGAAGACCACAATTGGGCCGACGTATTCATGGAGTCCTTGAGCTGCGTTTGCAATGATATGCTTGGTGATAAACTTGAACAATGGGGTCACGATAACAAAGACAGTTTGCTGGGGCCCTGAAAGCCGAGTGAAAACTGCAGTGAAGAACGGGTATGCCATCGCCACAGCTCCTTGAGCAAAAATAATTGTTGCTTGCGACTTGATCTGTTGACGAAGAACAGGTGACTCGGTAAGTAGACGCCGTCCAATTATCATAAGTGTAAAGCCCAAGAGAATCAGCATATATGGACCAACCATGAGAATATAACCAAACGGGATCGGAAAGCGCCATGTGACTGCAAGAGCTAGCGCTACTGATAAATCAGTGATAGCGGTTCCCAGCGAGATCGCTACTGCCTCAGCGCTCGAGATGGCCTCGGGCAAGATTACTTCTCGAATTTGTGCGGTAGCACCTACTGAGACTGCAACTAAAGCGAAGAACCATCGAATCCAGAATGCGTAGTTTGCTTTCCAACCATCGGATGGAGATCTCAAAGGAGTACAATCAATTAGGAGAGCCACAGTTATTGCGGGAAGCGGGGTTAGAATACAAACAGCAACGACACGAGTGAATGAGGTGCGCTTATAGTAATCTCGGAATGCCAGTAGTCTCTCCACAGAATATTCACTTCGGTGGCCAATCTGGCTTCGATGCCACCAATTTGCTATCCACCGGCACAGTGTAGCAAAATTGCTTGCATATATCGGTTGTGCTTGATCAACTGGTTGAACCTTCATCTAGTAGACAATTGCAATTATTTGTCTAGCTACGTCCGCCGCACAGGGTCCTCATCGCATTGGAGATTTTATTTTGAACTCAAAACGTGTAGAAGCTTTAGATAGCGATGAAGTCAAATGCGATCTACTATGTCAAATTATCACAAAGCATCTATGAGTGAATTGACACTCCTTAGTAGCTGTGAAAGTACCAATCGAAGTTCTTGACGATTACTGTACGAATCTGATGATTCCTCGTCCTCGTCTTCATTTGGTTGACTCACCTCTTTGCTGTTGCTGTTGTTTACAGTAACCGGATTGTTGATAGTCCCCAGTACCTCATCAATAGTGCGACGAAGATTCATCGCGTGGGGCATGAAGCTAGCTTTGTCATTTGTGTTGTTTGACGTGGTCTCCGTGGACAGCAGCAGATTGTAAAGTGTTTTGCTGGCGATAACTGTCATTTCCAAGTCGTCTACTGCAGCACACTCGACGATTCCAATCAGCAGACTGCGGACATCTATTCTATCATTGTCAACGATGGGCCGCACTGAAAGCAAGACTTGACGTATGGTTTGGTCAAGAGCTGCATTCATCAATACACCACAGACTGTGTATACGATTTCCCGATTGCTATGGTCCAGTAGCACAACGAGACAATCTAGGACTTTGAGGTCTCCCATATACTCCAGGACATCTTTGAAGCGGGACAGATTACCAAAAGCTCTAGCAGCTTCCACCACAGCTTCTTCATTTTTGTCGAGAAGAATTCGTGAGAGAAGCTTTGTGATGATGATGCGATTGCTCTCGATGAAGCAATAATCACTGCTTTGGACTGAGCATTTTGTTCTCTTCGATCCACAGGCCAATGCTCTACTATAATATGACACGTTGGTAATACAGCTCACGGCGTTCAGCATGAGTTCCTCATCTCCCGCGCGTTGAGCAACTTCTAGAATTTTTAACAAAGGGATTAAGCCTTCGTTTCCATTCAGCTGGGCACCAACGTCTGCGTTAATCGCTAAGTTTGCCATCACCCGAACGAGCTTAACCAAGACTTCCATCGGTTGCTCTCCCTCCATAGTACCGTGATTCTCAACTTCCTCGTTCTCGGAGTTCCGAGCATCTGAGTAACGAGAGGCATAAAATTGTAAAACTTCCAGCAATAACGACACACCTGAAAAGTTCATGGCAATCAGCCGTCGGTTGTGATCATTACCAGCGCACAAATTCCCCAATACGAAGAACATGCGAATGAAAAGCAAGTCCTGAAAGCGCACTTCCGATCGCTGTTGCTCTACAAGAGAGAGCCACGAATTTTGACGGTAATCAATGAGAGCCACGAGGTGTTGCATATTCGTGTTGCGCTGGTTGATCTGTGCCCGTGGTCTTTCGTGTAAGGTGAGCTTGCTCAAAATGCGAGAAATATTCACCATCAACTCTTGGTGTGCAATGAATGCAGGGATCATACTGCACAAACGCAGAGGAATGTGGGCTTCGATAAATTGTTTGTGGTTGGTTTTTGAGACGGATAAGTTGCGCAGGATGCCTGTAGTTTGGATCAGGAATTGCGCGATCTCTTTGTTGTTCGCTGAATCTTCAGTACGCCACAACATTGTTTCACTTAAAATGGCGATTGCGCGGTTAGTAGCTAACAGACGTGCCATTTTGTCTTCTGCATTCGAGATATTCTTCAGAGTTCCTGCTGCGTAAATCAGCATCTTTATGGGGATTGTATGCTGCTCGTCTGAGATTATAATGGCATCGTCGTTGTCCTGTGAGTGTTGATCATCCTGACGTCCGGAAGCATTTTTGCTTGTATCAGCGATAGCATGAAGAATGGCTTCCACATAGCGCACGTTGCAGAAGCAGTTGTCATTGGCGCTATCCTTACTGAGAACAAACAAGGTCTTCCCCAATTTGATCATTTGTGGAGTAACACGATCACGATCGTCGCTAACAGAGCCATAAAGATCCAAAAGAGAAGGAGTCAGCTCCAGTACACAGTCCGCTTTCGTAGACCAATTGTCGAGTAGAACGTTGGATAGCTTGTCGAAGAGCTGAACTCGAAGCTTAGCGGTTTCAAAGTCTCCTTTAGTTTCATGTTTTCTCTCAGCTTGTAGGAACGAGCTTACGTCCACAAAATTGTCCACCAACTCGCGTAGATAGGTCACTTTCGTGATAAAATTTGGAGAGTCTTCTTGGCCAAGTAAATCAACAAAAGAGCGGTCTGCGTCCCTGTAGGCCTCCAGTAATTCATCCTAGAATGTAGACAATCAGAAAAGGTTAGAGCAATGACACAACTTCTCGGTATAAGCCTCACATTTGAAGGGAGACTCAAAGATGCTTCCGGATCGAATTGCATCTCCGTCGTCGCTTGGATGTCCTTGTTGCTAATGTCTGATGTAGATAACTCGTCGTCGGACTCATCGTCATCCGATAAAATTGGGGCATGAACCAACTTAAGGCTGCCGGATGATGATGTTTTAGGTAATGTCTTCTTTTCATTAGGCTGCAACGTCACTGAGGATCGCCCCTTGAGCTTGTTCGGTCTCGGTGGAAGCTTCGTGGGTACAGGGACAGAAGGTGCTAGTCTCTGCTGCTGAGCCATTTGCTTCAATTCCACCACAGTGTAGGACGAACTGGGACGTGATCCAGGACGGTAGTCATCACCGTGGAAAAGTGGGCGACTGGAAGCCTGTGGCGTGTTGGGACGTGAAGGATTCTTCAGTGATGCTCGAGCCTGTTTGGAGACGACATGAAGTGAGTGTGGAGTCATGTGTAGTTGACTTGGTAGTCTCTTGTACCTGGGATAAAACGTGAGAAATCCCTCCTCGAGCGATGCAAGCGTCCATCGTAGCTACTTGTGTGCGTTGGTTCTTCTAGTGTAGGGAACGAGATGTAGCCATGTTAGCTCGTGTCGTTTCGTGCGCACAAAAATAGCAACGTTGAAGTTGTTGCGCGAAGGTAGCAATGGCAGTTGATGGAGTAATGCATTATGTTATTTCGTGTTCGCCAGAGCCAAATGGAGATGTTGCATCTAGCACTACATCCCACCCTCAATCACCACACAGTTTGATCTACCAGCTCGAGCATCTAAGCTAGTTGTATCTCCATGCCTACGAATTGCACCGTCAACATGCATCTGACGTTTCACTTCAGTTTAAGCCCTTTCCGATCTCTGATTGACAACAACAAGGCGACTGCACCACCTCGTTTTGATGAGATGAATTGGAGCCTAACTTCATTTTGATGAGATGAATTGGAGCCTAACTTCAAGCCTGTGCATATCCATCATATCGTCGATACAAACTCCCAATGCTACCCCTTCTTTTGTCACCCTTGCCCCAAACCTGCCATAACCAGGTCTCTCCCTCCATACAAATGTTCCTACTTCACCCCCGTATTTGTCACTTCCATTCCTCCGTTTCGTGTGCGTTTCCAGTCCGCATTCCACTGAGCATGGCGGACTCCGATGCCGCCCGTAGACAGCAACGGCTGGCACACGCTCTCGAGGCGCTCAAGACGTACAACCCGGACTTCGCCTTGACGCCGGAAGTGCTGGAGATCATGCGCGCCTTCTTCGCGGACTTGCGACCGGACGAGCGAGGGACCATCACTCGTGGCGTCCTGGCCGATGAGATCTCGCGACTCGACCCCAGCGCCGACACGATTCGCCGCGTGCGACGAGACATGGCGCGACGCGACGAGCGACTGGACTTTGCCGCCTTCTGCGAGTGGGTCATGCGCTGGAAGGCGCAGAATCCGCAGTCCGTCCAGACCATTTACACGTCGTGGGCCACGCAGATTGCGGACTTGGGCATGAGTGAAGGTGAAAATCTATTTTTAGACCTCAAGCCAGAAGAATCGACCAATGAACTCACGACAGAGCTCCTGCAGCTGCTGCAGAGACGGAAGTTGCACGAAGGTGACGTCCATGGAGTCAAGTACGAGGACTATGAAGCGTCTATCGCCGGATACGGTCTAGATCCGGATGATTCGGATGTGAAAGACCAAGTGATGAAACAGAGACATGCAGATGCAGCTGATGCAGCTGAGAAGAAAGGATCGATATTGACAGTCTCCAAGTCGTTTATTGCTGGAGGAATGGCTGGAATTTGCGCGAAATCGGTCTTGGCGCCGTTGGATCGAGTGAAAATTTTGTTTCAAGTGAATGAACAGCATCGATTCAACTTTCGTAATGCTGCTAGGTTGGCCAAGAATATTTACGTGCAAGATGGATTTCATGCACTGTTTCGAGGAAATATGCTGAATATCCTGAGGGTGATTCCTTACGCGGGGTTGCAACATTCAGGATTCGACTTTTTCAGGCACAAATTTCACGCGTATAATTTTCGGAAAGCGGAGAGGGAAGGTAGTGCAGAAGTGCCGAAACTCAGCAATTTACAATTGGTGACGGCGGGATCATTAGCAGGAGGACTGTCATTAGTAGTGGCCTACCCGCTGGATATCGTAAGAGCAAGATATATGGTGCAGATGGGAAAACATCGTTATACCAGCATCTACGAAGCTGTGGTTACCATGTACAGGGAAGGCGGTGTACGGTCGTTTTCACGCGGACTCGTGCCGTCGCTGTTGGGAACATTGCCGTATACTGGCATTGGATTTTCGCTTAATGAGAGGTTCAAGATTTGGGTACGTGTCTGGATTTGCTTTGTATTTTTACAACAAGAAACAAACTATTTGTCGTCGAATTCCTCTTTAGACACTAGAATTACAGCGCCGGCGGCTGGAGCGAAAGTACGGGGAGAGCGCACCAGAACCCAGTCTGAATGCATTGACCAAGTTTGTGTGCTCGTATTTTGCAGCATGCATCGCACAAACAAGTATGTTGTACTTAAAGAAGAAGTGGTCTACAAAAAATCTTACGAGTGTTGTTGTCAGGCACATACCCAATGGATACGATTAGGAGGCGCATCCAAACGGACGGCTATGTTTCTGGATCTCAGGTGAAAATGCAGTATACTGGTGTACTTGCCACTGCGCAGATCATCTTGGCGCGAGAAGGTTGGCGTGGCCTGTTCAAGGGTGTATCCGTAAACTGGATGCGAGTAAGTACCTACAGTAATAGTGTGGCTGCCGTACCTGTCTTTGCTTATTATGATGTTCTGGTGTGTGATTGTGCAGAGCCCTGTATCTACCGGTATCAGCTTAACGACGTACGATATCCTCAAGGAGGTATTGGGTGTCGAAAAGATAGAATAATACAAGCTTTGTGGCGCAAATTACCAGTCCGTTATTAGAACGAATTAGTAGTTCGTTCTAGTACTTCGAAGTACTTGTCTTTCACTTCGTTAGTCCAAGTCATTTCTTTATCTACATGGTGTCCAAATAACGAGCCTCAATGCATGTAGTCTCAACCGTTGAAACTCCATGACAGTTGTACATGTAATAGTACGACTCAATTGCAGATCATGAGGAGTGGATTGTAACTATTACTGCTGCTATAGCTTCTGTTCATGCTGCTAAGATTTAAAACAAGTTTCCTGTCGACTCGTCTCAGTATGAGGCAGATCTCCACGAAATTGACCGGAGGCACTTATATTGGCCGATGCTAGCATGGTCACCACGTCCTTAGTCATTAAGCACTTCATAAAAGCAATCACGAAGTCGACAGTACGGTCGTGAAGACCAATCTTGCCTGAAACTGAAAGAGGATTGACATCGGCAGCCGTAGAACTGAGTATTGCAGTAATTTGTCGCTGGTCGGTGTGGGGGTAAAATTGTGGCCAAGCTCCGACGTCTTACCGCATCACGCTCACGTGTCCCGACGCTAGCTCCAAGAAGTCCACCGTGGATTCACTCTTCCCAACATAACAGCAAATTAGCAAATGCTGCCGTTGTTCGATGATAATATGATCGCCATACATTTTTTCGCATCACTAACTCGTGAAACCACGTTTGGTCAGCTCAATCTCCAGACTCAAATACCTTCATGCATTTCAATCACCACGTCGGTCGTTGTCATGTCGCTTGGTTCGTACAGTGGATTGTTGTCGTTATTGCGTGCTTTCTGGGTAAGACGACGCTCAATTAGACGTTTGTCCAAATTCATTCGAAGGCGCTTCACAGTGGTATCGAGATAATTTAAATATTTCCACTGCTTCTCACGATAGCGCTGTTGACGTTTGTACTTCATATCTTAGTTGTTACAGCTTCTTTCTTTCCCTTGTCATAGTGTTTCTCACCAGCACTACCATCGGGATTCGTGTCGAGCATGCAAGATTCAAGTAATCGTATCCTCGACTCGTTGGCCCAGGTGGCAAATGGAAAATAATGCGATTCCTTCCCCTTTGTCCCGGATTCGTGAAGTCGCAGGTGCCATACCTCCCGATAGACACTCCTAGTGATCTATTAGCACATGGCATGACATGGCATGAGCCGTAAGATTTTCCTTGAATCGCGTCAAATGAGCAACCGCAACGTTGTATTCTGGACAACACATAGTCGCAAAGGCCCAATCAACGCATCCTGCTTTGCCCTTGTCCCTTGCTTTTTTCTAAAGAGAGCGTACTTCAACATGAGCTGATGTGTACAGACGAAGTTCATATTGCAATTCTTGTGGCTCGAACGTGGATGGAATAATAATGTACCAACCTGGTGGGCACCGTCGTGAGGATTTGGCCAGCACACCGCTAGGGGCACCGCTGACATACACCCCTTGCGATGAAGTGATACCCGCAAATGCCAGTTTTGGATTTGTGGAGAGTAGCAGATCGCCTTCTGAAGTACTCGCAAACACTGACACATTAAGAGATGGAGCGACGGCGGCAGTCTCTGCAGGAGATTCACCGGGTGATCCGTCTGCTTCTGCCTCCATCACTAACAATCGCACCAGCATATCACATTCTTGAGTCACGTGCACCAAATACTTTGGGTTAAAAGTGTAACAACCATAGTTCGAGCACCCAGCCGCAGAGCCGCTCTGTATGTCCCATTTGCCACGGAGTCTAGTAAGTTCCATGCCGTGGCCTTCAGGTGGTAGTTGACGATAAGCGATACTCGCACCCGCTGGTGGATCGCTTACAACTCGCAGTGTGAACATGCCAGTAACACCTCGCTCAAACGTAGATGGGATTAGCACGATGTCGTGCAAATCTGAACTGAGGGTAGCGGGATCTACTTCAATAAAGCAAAACCCTGGTCGATACTCACCAGAGCTTAACACCTTTAGCGATTCCTCGTCCTCCCCGATCGTCCCTCCACCATGCAGCTCGCATATACGCTCACATTTGTGTAACACTGCACGTAAATTAATCGGGAAGTTGGAATCCTGTACATCCTTAGAAAAGAAGGCTTCTGTTTCGAGAAACAGGAAAAGCGATCGGCATTGCTTCTGTAACTGCAAATGGACCTGTGGGTTGTTCATGAATGTCGAGTAAAACGGACGACCACCAGCAGAGGCAATATCCCAAGTTCCTGATATGGCGATAGACGTCGGTGGTGTCGTTATCAGCTGCGGAATCGGTTCGCATGTAAATGGCCGTGTCGAAAAAATGGATAATGTATAGTCGAGAGCTGCAAACTTCTCATACTGTGAAGCAACAAGCGTAAAAGATGGCTCAGAATCATCCGCAAGGTCTAAATCCAGACTCACGAGTGTGTGGGGATTGTTACTGTAGGTCCCCCGTGACACAGCGCAGTGGTTGTAAAAAACACGCTTCCCTGATGCGCCGCGATACACGTGTAACGTGAGAAACTGTTGGTTTGTGTAATCCGTGTCACGTTCAATCGTACTCACGTGCCTCGAAAGTAGAACCCAAACCGTGCATGACCCAGATGCCGCAGTCGATCCTTCTTCGGTAGGGGGATTCTTACAGAATGTAAGCGAGTATTGAGGGTTAAACCCAAGTGTAAGAGAGTCGTTTGCAGGCCCAAGCTCAACAGGCCAGTGCTCGTGGCACACACCTTTGTAAGGAAAGAGCTCAGGATTCCAGTTCATGTATAAACTTTCGTAGTATTTCTTCACTGACTCAAAGTCGATCCAAAATAATCCGTCATCTTTCTGCTCATCGGGTTTCTCAACTTCGGTCTCCTCAGATGCGTAAAACTGGCGTTGGTATGCTCGCAGCTCTTCGCCAATAACACTATCCCATCGCGCTTTATCATGTCGTGAATACGGTCCCTTCCAGCTCATCTTACGCCATGGATTTTTCACCTGTAATAATCGGATTTTTTTGTTACCTGAAGACTCAGTGTCGTGCCCAGATCTGGTGAGCTCATACACATTGAGAACAGCATACACGTGCATCGGCACGAGACCAATTGATTTGGCTTCCTGCTTGGAGATGTCTCCTGTGGACATTGTAATGATGCAGTCTCCATAGTGAAACGCGCTTTTGAGTTGTTCCCAAAGTCGCTCTTCTTTGCTTGGTGCGTCAATGAGCTCAGTCATAGGAACACGTTCCGGAATCCATCCTGTGAGCGCAAATAAGTCGATACCAGAGTTGCCACCAGGAAAGTCATAACCTCCGTTTAGCTTCAAGTAGGCCTTTTCAATGAGACTAACCCAAAGTTCATTCTTCCGAGTGGTGCAACTTGATAGTAGCTGCCCAGAATCAATACTAACTGGTAGTAAGTCATCAATAACCACTTTGCGGGGGACACCATTAGCCCACAACTTCACCACATATTTCCCAAATGGGTTATACACTGGCTGCTCGGTCCTTGGATCTGCAGGGAAGATGATATTCGTGATCAACCGCTTTTGAAATCTCTGCTCGTACGCTGCAGCAATACACAACGATGCCACGAACGAACAGTCTGTGACAATATCCTGTTTCACCACCAACGGGTTCACTCCTCCCTGAGCAATCATCACGGGTGCATGCCCACACTTTGCAGCGTAATCACTCGGTCTCATCCACAATGCATTTTTCTTCTTCTGCTTCACTGACAATGGCACGTGTCCGTCTGGATCCTCAAAAGGTTCTGGTAAACTAAACTTCTCCTGTGCGTCAAGATCGTCCAGCCAAGGCACAAATAAATGTCCGTTGATCTGTGACGATCTGCGCAGTACATCGAGCTCCTGTGGAGTATAGGCAGCCCCTGTTTTCTCCTCCCCTTGTGCTACTGGTGTGCTTGGTGTTGCAGTGTATGTCTGCGTCATCTGCGTCGTCTTGAGCTGCAGCACTGGAGGTTCAGGCCACTGCAGCGCCGCGACGTCCACGTCGTCGTCCACCACTTGGATCTGATTCTGATTCTTGAGTTTCGACACGTAGTCGATGACGTACTCGAGCTGTTCCTTGACTGCCGCCTTGGCGGTCGTTGCACTCGAAGGCAGCGCATTGAGTGCCTGCATGTAGGAATCGGCTGCTGCAATGTACTTGTCCACGACGGAATCAGATGCATCTGATTCTTCGGCTTCTCTGGCTGCTGCGTGCTGCTCCATGGCTTTAGCCAGCAGAAAGTCGCTCGACTGCTGCAGCGTCGCCACGCGCGTCTGGAGCTCAGCGATCGTGGGCTGCAGTCGCGCCCGCTGCGCTGCCGACTCGACCACTGCCAGACGCTTGAGGATGCGTAGTGCCTGTTGGAACAGCGGCACGGCCTGGGCCGCCTGCCCCGCGCGCTCGAAGCTCTGCGCACGTTCAGTCACGTCCAGAGCCTCCGCGTAGTGCCGCTGCGCCATGTGCAAAGTCAAGTGTGTGCGTACGTTATGAGGTGGTTGACATGTATATGTGTGTACCACATGAATTAAAAGTATACTGAAGTCAAGTGAATGATGACGAAGTCGGTGGCCTCTCGTTGAGCATTTCCGAGGGTGCAGACGCTTTAGGGGAGACGGGAAGACCATGAGCGGCAAGGAAGCGTGGAAGCCTTTCGTCAAGTTCGAGTACCAGAAGCTGCTGCCGGCAGAGCTGCGTGACAAGGTGAGAGCTGTTAGTGGCTTGCTACGTATGAATGGTATTAATCCAATACATTTTCCAGCTGCGGAAGATGCTCGTGTTCACGGAGGCCACGGGCACCAAGCAGGTGAACCAGTCGCCGGCTGTGTCGCAGGGATATCGCTATCCGTCGCCCGACAAGCAGGCGGAGGGCGTCTTCGTGCCGTCCACTGACTCCAAGGACAGCATCTACAACACGCAGTACTACACGCGTGACATCCGCCGCTTCCCGTACCCGACCGAGGTGGGCATGCACCCGTCCATTCCCATGGAGAAGCGCGCTGAGATCCCGGCGGACGCCAAGCGTGGCTCGCCTGGAAACAAGAACCCAGCGGTGCTGCGCTATGACCCCACGGGCACGCGCTCGGCCATGTCCACGACCCACGAAGCACGTGACAAACTCATTCTGCAGCACGCAGCGACGCACAACGTGCGCTTCGAGTGGGAGGGTGACGCTGAGAAGGACATCATCGAGGACCAGGAAGCCAAGAACCTGCCGCCCACGCCTGGCCGCCCCTACGTCTGGGATTTCCCCGCGCAGAGCCGCGTCATGCGCTGGTAACTTCTTCACTTGTGCATGGTAAACTAGTGTGCTGTCGATTGGGACGGAGGACGCAGATACCGTACAGACAGCCGCAGCGATGATAAGAGGCCTCAGTAATGAGCAACATGAAATTGACACGAAACAGCGCAACTGTGCAATGCGCACGCGATTCGATCGATTGCAGGTGCATCTGCTGCTTTACATTATCATGCTTATCTTCTACTCGACGCTTCACCAAGATGCTCACTATTGTAGTAGTGAATTCTTTCAAGTTGATGTGTGCCACACCGCCATGATTGTGGCTTCTTGTGGCTTCTAGCGTCAGTCCGCATCGCTTCACTAGCCATGCAGTTCACTGTGATGCCAGAGCTACCGACGCTGCCTGCGCCCGAGGTCGTGGCCAAGACGGACCAGTCGCTCACGTTGCGTGTGCAGGCGCCACCGCGTGTGGACGACGTGGACTACAAACTGCAGGCGGTCGGTTCCTCTCCTTCTGGCCTTGATCCAATTGGGTTCCTTTCTAACTCTTTTTCTTCCTCTTCAGAGTCACAGCGAACATGGCTACGTCTACTACTCATGGAGCGACTCGGTACTCTTTACGGGCAAAATGTTCCCCGTCAAGGGCCTCAAACCCAACACAGTATGGCTTCATCCTTCCTTAACTAGTTAGTTTTTTCTTACCACAATGTATCCAGACGTATGTGTTGCGAGTGCGCGTGGTGCATGAAGCCAAGCGCCAGTGCGGCGAGTGGTCTCCACTGACGTCGTACGTGCGCACGTTCACAGAGGAGGAAGACGCCAAGCGCTCAGGAACAGTCTTCGAGCACGCTCTCAAGCTGGAGCGCGAGCAGAAGAACATTCTGCAGGGCCAGATCTCCAAGCTTACAGGCATGTTGGACGAACGCAAGGCAGCGCGCGAGAACGACAACAAGATTCAGCAGCACGAGGATATGCTGGCCAGTCGTCGCATTATCGACACGAGGCTCGTGAAGCTCCAGCAGGAACTCAGTTCGCAGACAGCAGCACTACAGACGATCAAGAGTCAACGTGCTGCAGACGAGCAGATGATCTCGGAGCTGCTAAATGAGCAGGAGACGCTGCGTGCTGCTCAAAATGAGCAGCAAGGACAAGTGCAGTACGAACTGGAGATGCAGACGCTGCGTACTCAGCTGGAGAAGAACGAGGAAGCACTGCGCAAGCACCAGGAACAGGTAAATGCCAGCCACGAGCAGATCGTGAGCTATGAAGCATCGCTGGAGGCGAAGAAGAACGAAATCGCTCAGAAAGAACAGGAAGTGGAGAGAATCATGGCCGACTGCAACCGCATGGTACAGGAACAAGCTGATCTGGCTCACGTCAAGCAGCTGGAGGTGGAGGATGCTCTTTTGGAGGCCAAGACATCGCTGGAGCAACAGCTGGATATCAACACGTACTTGCGTGAAGAAGTCTCTCGTCTGCGCGAGGAAAATCATCACCTCAAGAATCAGATCGATGAAGTTGATTCAGAAGTGGTTCCCAAGCTTGTGCGACTGGAGGATGAGAACGAGCAGCTGCGGGCACAGCTTAACCGACGGTAGAGTGCTGAAAATGGATGATCCACTCCGCAATCATCGTTTCAACGACTACCAACCCTGTGACCAAGATTGGTTTTGGTCACCGTTGCTGTGGTGTGACCAACTTCTCTAGGGCCTCGTTGTTGCTGAACTACTAGTAGTACGTGGTCTGCATTCCTATACTTATGTATTCTCACCACTCTCGAGTGGCTAAATAGCTTATTCCACTTTTCACCATTCTCCTTCTGCACTCATTTTATTATTTTTCTAGAATCCGTCTTCCTCTTCCTCATCATCGAAGCCACCAAGTGTAAATGCGTCAGCAGCGCCTAGCGGAGGAAGTCTTGATGGTGGTGAGCTAGCGGATAGAGCTGGGGAGGGATCAAACATTGAGCGCGACGGCAGCGTTCGTTTTACCGGTGCGCGATCCTCATCAGCAAATCCTTCGCCGTCATACGACGAACCCACTGACATATTGCACGACCTGCTGAGACTGCCCATATAACTATCAGCACGATACGAAACATTCGATAGACCGATAGGGTTGGGAGCGCTCCCAGCCATACTGACGTCTTCATCTATCAGATCTTCCTCTTCGCTTCCATCTTCGTCTTCTTCAGCATCCTCCTGCATTTGACGGATGGTAGCCTTGACAGATTCCAGCAGATCGCAGTTCTCGCTCGATGTCGGGTCAGCATGCTTCCAGTATAGATACAACGGTCCAATATAACGAAATGAGTGACGAAGAAGGTATGGGTCGAACGGAAAAAATGTCTCGAGTGGTTGGCGCTGGCCAAGCAGAGTGGATGCAGAAGCTGATCCTGCTGTGGGTTTTTTTGAGCGTTCCATCGACTTAGCAGTTTTGTTGCTAGATGCAGAGACTGTGCCAATAGCATGGTCCACGCGCTCAAGGCATTCCTCTGAAACCAAATCGAACGCCTCCACCAGGTTCAAGAACTCAGTAGATACCGTTTGCTGACAATATGCTAGTGGACAGTAGCCAGTGCTTGTGACCAATAGCCGTTCCCACCCAAGGCTACGCAAAAATTCATATCCCGCGCCATCATCACTAGTAGCGATCTCCAGCCCACGAAAACAAACCATGTAGCACACAGTCTGTAACGAAGAAATAAAAATGCTCTCTTGAAATCCGCGCTCGCCTGTCGTCTCCATTTTCTCAGCATTTTCCAACAACCGCTCCTCTCTTTCAGCAGCAGTTTCGCCGTTCGTAGGTCCCGATTCTTCTTCTTGCTCCTGGTGTGTTGCGTCATAGATGTCCATCTGGTCGTGCAACCACTTGAGCAGGTGATACAGGGCCTTCTGGAGATAGGCCACAGAAATGTATTTGGCGCGAGCAAGGAAACTGGCCAGATAGGCCCCACAACTTTGACGCGTGGTCGGCGGTGTTTGCGGATCCAGCGATGTGGCCAATAGCTGCGAGATGAATACGTCCTGGAATTGTGGGTCCATACGACAGACGTAGAACAGCAAGAATTGCGGATACTTAGACCGGTGTGTGTTCAAAACGGAATGCTCGAACACTTTGAGCAAGTACTTAAAGATAAGCGCAGCCTGGCGCATGTCCATATCCTTCTCTCTGCTGCTAGTCTCGGAGGAAATTGTAGTATCGGATGACACTGCCGTGGGTGATGAGGAAGCGGCAGATTGCTCAATGTGCTCAAACATGACGAGCATCATCTGATCAAGTTTGTCAGCCATCTCATCCACTTGACGCGAGGCATCATCAGGCGGCAACATGTCATCATCAAGAAAGTCATCCATGGTGAAAACATCCTCCTCACTTTCATCCAGCTTGATCTCCACATCAATTGCCACAAGCTGGTCAATGATCAGTCCCAGCACGCGTTCACGCAGTCCACCAACATATCCTGTCACACGCAAGACATTGCGAAGATACGCCACCTGAGTAGGTGCATCCAGTCGTTTGTGTGGGAAGTGCTCGCATAAAATCGGAAACAGTACGTTAGCAGCAGTAGGTACCAGCGTCAGTACGCGCTCCAATGTCTGATGTGCCGCGTCAAACCGCGCCTGAATGCGTTCGTCCAAACTCGGTCCCTTTACTTCCTGCACTGCTGGCACCGACACTTCATCTGCTCCAAATGATCCTCCGACGGAGATTCCGCCAGTCTTGGTCGGGTTCTTAGCTTCTTCCTCGTTCTCTGCTAGAGCTCGGAGATCCGGCGGCAGCTCCTTCTCCTGTGGACGGCGCATATTGCGCACTAGCATGTGCAGCGTGGGCACCACGTAGACCGTGTTGGAGGACACCAAGTGCACGATAAAGCTCGTGTAGTCCTCCACGTCGGCGGCCAGCAGGTCGAACTTGAACAGGACGTCCAGCAGTGCGCGATAGGCCCGCGGCTCACGTGCCATAGTGGAGATACAGCGTGGTAGAGCCCGGAATATCTTGCGACGTGTCGCCACAGGTGCTGGAACGAGTGTCAACTGCTGGATGAGGAAGTCGTAGCTCTTGGCATTGCCCTGCAAGAAGAAAGAGGCGTGAGGACGGCAGAGGGAGGCAGGATAGAGCGATTTCTACCTTGATGAGCAAGTCCAGCGCGTTCTCGATGAAGTGGTGCATGCTGGCGACCTCCTCCTCGGTCGGAGAGGCTGCCACAGGCACTGGAGAGGCCAGTGAAGACGCGCTTCCAGCCATTCTCGCGGCTGTTGACTGTAACAACCTTTTTTCGTCGAAAAGGACTAAATTTTGGTCTTATGAATTTCCTATGATGATTGCAAATTGCACATATCATAGTCATATCAATGGATTAAAGCCAATCAGATTTCAACAAAAGCAGTACCCATTCTGATGTAGGAATTGCATGCGGTGAGACTAAGGGGCCGTGTTCTACGGTACGAGGAACTGAACTCAGCTAAGGAGCAGCTGAGGAGTGGTGGTATACGGTACGGACTCAGCTGATGGCTTCTTAGAGCGTCTCCACCGCGTGAGCAAATTGCTGCTCAGCAGAGAATTTTCCACTAAATTACCTCCTAGCTGCTCCACCGCAAGGAGCAAACTAGTCCAGGAGCAATCAAAAACTTTTCGCGAAAGCAAATCGAGCAGATTTGCTCCCGTATTTGCTCCCCAGCACTTCTCGCGCTGTCCTGATTCAAACGCCCCCAAATGGTATGATAGATTGTAGCACAAGGGTACCTTGTCTCTGGACAACAATCGCGTCTTTAAAAGATCCACTTCGAATTCCCGCGGAGATGGCGAAAGCTGCAGACGGCAAGAGAGCTACCTCACGTGGGCCAAACTGGAACCAAGAGGAAGACCGGCAACTCACAAAGGCATGGCTTGACGTGTCGAAGGACGGAATTGTCGGGACAGACCAATCTGGAGCACAGTTCTGGGAACGCGTCACGCAGATGTACAACGACACACGACCTCGACAACAGGAGCGCTACAAGCGTCACCAAAACGCCGTCGCAAATCGCTGGAAAGCAATTCGATTTGCTGTTGGGAAGTTTTGTGGATGCTACGCTGCTATTAAGCAGCTGAACCAAAGCGGAAAAACGGATGAAGATCGTGTTCAAGACGCGAGATCCATGTACGAGGACGAGCAAGATGATGACTTTGAATTTATAGAAGCCTGGAGAGTGCTTCGCGATGAACCAAAGTGGAAGGCTTTGCCAGATGCTAACGGCAACTTTCGCTCTAATCGCAAGTGTAACACTAGCGCTATCGGTGAGCCATCGATTGACGGGGTATTGGACAAATTGAGCGACGATGGCAGTGCGCCCAAGAACACCTCTCCCGCTGTCCTGTCAGACAACAAGATCGACAACAAGCGCGTCTATCGAGATCACCCGAGGAGCGATCTAGTCCCACCGACGGGTACACAAGGTGAGATCAAGTAACTTCACGGAAGATCGGAGTACCCCCTCCGTTAGTCGGCAGTTCGGGCGCAGTGTGCAAGAGGACTCCTGCGATCTTGCGATTTCGCAGAACCACTTCGCCACAATGGTGCGCGTGCCCGGATCTTTGAGTGACTCGGGATTTCACCGTGAGTCCCATGAAGAAGCGCATGCTGATCTTAGATCAGGGAAACCAGCGTCGTTGGAGATCGGTTCACCAACGACACCGCTGAATCAAGATCGATCCGCGGATCGGCAGAGCTTTGGGAGGAGCTCTACCGACGGAACAGAGGAGGGCCGAGCGAAGGACCTAGAAGAGAAGCCTCTACCTCCTCCCCAGGTCCCTTCAGGGACCCCAGCAGATCCCGACTCAAGTCGCGATCTGCAGGACGAAAGTCCACCGGCGAAAGCCATCCAAACGCTCGTCTCCAAGTCGAGCACAAAAAAGAAGTCAGCAAGATCGAAGCCCCTACGGAAGAAGATGAAAGCACCAGGATCGGACGCTGATGACCAAGACGATCTTAAAACAGTGTGGACTGATGAGTCCCTCGAGATCGCATACCACAAGAAGGAACTTCACACCTTCTTGATCAAGAACCCCGTTATGCAGATCATCAAGCCGAAAATCAGCAGTGATCTAAAAGGCCCAGTGCGGAAACCAGCTGCAAGATCAAGCAAGTTTGAAGCTGCGAAGGCGTTATTACATCTGATCAAGGAAGGTGGGATCACCGCAGGATCGTTCGACGCTAACGATCTATTCGATACGAGGCTCAGTACGATCAACACGGCTTTAATGTCGATCTTCGACTTACTGAAGCCCTTGGTGGGTGAGAAGATTGTAACCCCCAAGATCACGACTGGATCGACAGACGACATGCTAGGATCGTTACCGACACTCACGTTGAAAGATCAGACTGGTACATCCTCACACTATGAGTCGGCGACCGAGGAGGTGGACACCGACAGTGCTGAGGACCCACCTCGGATGACGCTAGGCCCTTCAGGTGTTGCCATACTAAAGCAGCGTAAAGATCAAGAGGCCAAGCGAATGAAAGACGTCATCGCGCCGACCATGGCACAAGGATCGAATGCGAAGCTGGAATCGTACTTCCAGGCGGCGATGAACCGATTCTTGAAGGAACAACAAGGTACTAGCAATCCCGTGATCTCAGCACCAGCAGAAGATCGAGATGTGGATATGGAGTCTGTGGGATCGCCAGATCAACACCCAAACCTTCATGAATACGACCCAGATGATCTCGACCTTGATCCTCCCTGACGTGCGGCCGTAGCATCAGCATCAGCTACGACCACCGGAAGGTCGACAAGTGTCCCACGTATACGAGTTTCCGCCATGTCTGAACTGAAGGAGTTTGTGGGGAAAGAAGGGGATGAAGATCGAGCCAGGGCCTGGCTTAACAAAGTAAAATCCGCCTTTGTGCGAGATCAAGCTCCAGATGAAGATAAGTGTCTGGTGTTCGGCGATCTCCTCACAGGATCGGAGCGAAACTGGTATCGACAGCTTAGTCGCACAACACGCAGTACCTGGAAGGATTTGCTCCGCAACTTCCAGGTTCAATATAGTGGACGAGGAGTGTCAGTTGCGAGGCAATATTACCACGCGCGCAAGAGATCGGACGGATCTCCGCTGGAGTATCTGTATCGGCTCAATGTGGCAGGACTCAGGGCCCGCCTCCAGATCAAGGATGGACCTTCGGAAGTTCGACGTGAACACGTGGAACACTTCATTGAAACTCTTGATGACCGCGATCTTGCAGATCACCTGGCCCTACTAAGAATCCCAGACGCTGACACTCTGGAAGAAGCACTTCGATCTCCGCAACGAGCGAAGGCACGACAAAGTAAGGCTGTATATGGATCAATCAAGCCCCGTCAGAAGAACAACAGTACAGCAGCCCCGTCTGCCCCAACTCGGGCCGTCAGAGCTATCAAACCGATCTCGGATAGCAGTGAGTCTGAAGAGGACTCCAGTGGATCGGATGACGAAGCAAGATTACGTCGTGTCTACCTCGCAGCATCTGGAAAGGATGAGGGGCAGCAAGATCAAGAACAAAGGAACCAAGATCGCAGTCGCTCGGAGGCCGGAAACAATCGCGTACCCCAAGATCGGCATGATATAGGTTCACCACCTAAGCGGTGCTCGCACTGTGGGTCACGTAAACATAGCGCTCTTGGGTGCTGGGGACGTCTAACGTGTGAGAAGTGCGGTCGTAAAGGACATCCCTCAGATTGCTGCCTATTCACATGCAAGGCATGTGGTGACATCCACGAGGCGGGAAAATGTACCATGGAGGAATTTTACAACTTGATCCGACAATGGTGCAATCCCACCAAGCACGCCGGCATGTTGCCAGAGACGGCGGAGAAGATGTTAAACTAGGACGCTCGCCGGTTTGGAAACCGGTACGAGACGAGCGTTCTAGCTACTGCATTTATGCATACGTCGAGAAACAATCGGAGGCAACAGTTAATCAACTGATCGATCCGATCGACAATACATGTGATCTTCTGGAGAAATACCGCTACAGTGTCAAGTCTACGCCAGATCGATGAATATGCAAGATCGAGTGTGATGATGGCTCTTGAGATTTCCTGGGGAATCACGGGGTTACTGGAAGTATCATGTTCCAGACAAGAAGTTCAAGCAATCTAAAGCTATGGGAAAGATCAACAACAAAAAAGCAACTTTGCTATTTGACAGTGGTGCCGAGGTATCCATACTGGATGCCACCTTTGCTCGTAAGGTCGGGTGCCAGGTCGATGAGAGTCAAACGTTGGAATGTGAAGGTGTTGGACGATCTCCATACAAGATCGAGGGACGTACTCGTCTCAAGATCACGCTGGCAGGATCGCTAGTGTACTTCTTTGATGCATGGGTAGGTCCGCCCACCGGAGGTCAAGATCTGATACTAGGAATGGATTTCATGGTGCCAGCGGGTATCCGCCTCGATCTCGCTGATGGGACAATATGTCTACCCGATGAAGTCCGCCTTCAGATGGCTGGTAGGCGTCCCTCTTTACGGTGACAAGATCGAGCATGTGTGCTGGAAGGATCACTACTGGATCGATGTTGGGAGACGGCCGAGATCAGGCTACGCGGTCAAACGTCCAACCAGTATAAGATATGGTCACCAGGGGAGACGATGGGTGCCAACAATCACAGTCGGACCCGGAAGAACGCGTTATCTACAGGTGACCAACATAAGCGATCGTGCACTGACTCTCCACGAAGGATCGAGAGTCGCGATGTGGTTAAGTGGAGATCGTATTCCCCGAATTCCGGGATATGTATCCGTGGGATCAAGGAGGTACGCCGAATGGGCAAAATCTCGCATATCAGGCAACTACGGATGAGATCAGTGAAGCGGGTACCAACGAACAGATCACCGAGCCAATGGTGGAGCGTCCCGAGTACGTAACACCAACTGCGATCTTACCACGGCCGGTAAAAGCCATTCAGAATGTCAAGATCGCAGGGAACGGGGACGCAAACCCACCGTCAATCGAATGTACGTCTGACCAAGTCAAGATCGACCCTGCTAACGGTAATAATCTGCGCACCAAGGTCGCGACAGACATAGGCGATCCTACGATGGATGATGAAGTTTGTATCAAGGAAGGAGGGGAGCTTATTCGCAGAAGATGTGGAAGATCAAATGGCTGTGCTACCAGAAGTGACCGCGACCACGGAAGAAGTCAAGATCGAAGATCTTCAAATAGGTGATGCCAATACCAACACCCAGGAGGAGATCGAACGTCTTGTGCAGATTATCTGGAAGCGGAAGCATCTTATCGGAAAGGGCAATGCCTTACCACCAGC